>JZLH01S0092541.1:70569-82913 GCA_001188425.1 Eucidaris tribuloides | reverse complement strand
TGCTTCTTGCAATCACTCACGGAATTACTTTTACTCAATTATGACTTGTATGGAAATGCAATTCCTATAAAAATACATATGAAAATGGTGATTTTGTTACATTTTGATACAAAAAGTTGCCAAACAAACCCTCACCATTTCCATAGACCTGCTGTATGTTTGTCGTTTACGCAGGCGCTAAAAAATCCACAATCTAAAAATATATAATTTTGAATGAGTGATTGGATGCCACCCCCCTCCCCATGAGTTGACCCACGGTACGCCACTGCACTACTGTGCCCTGGTTGTGCTAGAAATTCACTCTCTTTACATGTTGAGGCACATTTTGTACACATAAGATGTGGCGCAATACATACTCCGTCACACACAGACATTATGTGTGCTTCCCTCAAGCCCATGATCCAACACGGTTTACCGGGTTGTGGCTGATGCTGTGAAATTGCAACTTCTTTGAGATATAAGTCATGAGGCATAGTGCAAGAAGTCGTCTAGTGGATGTGTTGGACTTGTCAAACAACAAGTGTCGCCTATAACCATAACACAAAAAACCTACACCCCAAACCACTATACAGGGTGGCCCAGAAAGAATGCTACGAGTATGATCGCTAATTTCTTCACCATTATCGGCAAAATGTTATTAATTTTTATTTTGTTGGTTAGAACATTCTTTTTCCAATAAAATGATACCAAGATCATTGATTTTGAATAAGGCGTTTTGATTCTAGGGCCATTTTTCGGAGGCAATGTAATTTCCCAAATTTGCCAATTTCTCAATTGCTGCGGTCATCGGAATGTCGAGATATTCTGGCGTCTCAGCTTGCCATACCAGACAAACCGCGATGACAATGGGCTGGAATGTCCTCGCTTTCATAAAGAAGACCATGTGAGCTGCATCTCCATTGTCACCGCGGTTTGTCTGGTATGGCAAGCTCAGGCCCCGGAATATCTCGGCGTTCCGATGACTGCCGCTGTTGAAAAATTGGCAAATTTGGAAAATTGCATTGCCTCCGAAAAATGGCCCTAGAATCAAAACGCCTTACTCAAAATCAATGATTTGGTATCATTTTATTGGAAAAAAAAATGTTCTAACCAACGAAATAAAAATTAATGACATTTTGCCGATAGTGGTGAAGAAATTAGCGATCATACTCGTAGCATTCTTTCTGGGCCACCCTGCATATGGTCAACTTTCGAGTATATAGGTGATATAAAAAATGAATTACATTGTGTGTTGTATTTATTTATTCCAGTTTCTTTATTTCTTTAATTATCAATGAATTCATTAAGTCGTTCTTTATTATGTATTTATTAACTTATTCATTTATTTATTTATTTATTTATTTATTTATTTATTTATTTATTTATTTATTATATTTTATCTTTATTTACTCTTTCTTCTGGTGTTTGCGCGCAGTGCTCCAGATTGCATAGTACTTGCCTGTGCCAACGTATGAAAGCTGTTTTGGCTACTCTATAGCCTTACGCTCTTAAGTTTGGGACTGAAATGCTTTTAAAAAGAAGAGCGGATGATTGATACATGTTCACGAATCATTAAAGAGTATGAATTCTGATAGTCGTTTGAAAAGTTTGATGTATATTGACAATTTTCTGTAAATCGTGGCAAAAACCGCATATTTTAAAAGAGAAACAAATATCATCATCTAGGGAGAAATGACAAAGGCAAATTCTGGGTCCGGAAATCTGCATGAGCTACAACTAATTGATTGAATATATTGTGTCATGCTGTCAAGAATTTGATTTGGCGTTTAGATAAGCATGAATACCACAGGGCACGATGGTAAGAGTAGTCTTCCATTCACGATCTTCAATGCTTCAAACGATGCTGTACAGAGCAACCATATAAATATGGGTAGTATAGGCGCCAAAGATGCTATAGCTACCAAGCCGGCAATGTTGCTATACGGGGCGGCGCCACTTCACTAACCAGGACATTCTTCGCCGCTCATGCTACCGTTAACGCTCATTGTAGTACGGAAGGGCGCTTCGAATTACAGGCCAGCCACGCCCGTTAACCCGAAGCCAATCATGTAAGTAGCCAACCTCAATTTGCCGGACAGCTATGTATTATCAGTTGAGTTATCTTGGGCACGCCATAGAAGAACCTCAACGAAGCGGTTTGACGTTGAAAGGGATTAAATAATGCTTTATATTCATTTAATTTTCACATTATCAAGAATTTGTGTCTGCATCACAGCGTCCAAAACAACCCTATACGGCGAGCTAGTTGGAAAGATACCAGTCTTCGCTCACCAAGCGTGTTGTAGCGTAAACCATGCGTTTAGCTGAATAGCTATGGTGTTATATTTGAAGCAAATATCACACATTTATGAAAATGCAGTGAATGTGTGCATCATTTCGATGCACGATATATGACATAATTTGGGGCAGTTGTTTATCAAAGTTTTGATGTCTTCGCTGACAAAAGTTTTGAAATAGAGAAATATATTCACTAAAATAATCATGTTTCGGCAGAATAAAAAACGTTAAAATCTCACATTTTGGCCTATAAGTGCTTGATCAAATTTAGCACAATCAATCAAGTTGGTATCATCTTGATAAGAAAATTCAAATATGTCTTTAAAAATGATACTAAGATCATGGTTATATGGAAGGTTGCGCATCAAGAATCATTGTTCAATACTGCCCACAAGGTGCACATGGCTGCCATTTGAAAATGGCCGCATAACCCACGATTTGTAGAAATTTCAGTGGCCCGCGCGTTATTTTCTGATATACGGACCACCCTCAAGTGAATATCCATGAGTGGCATAAATTTGTGCTGCTTTACACAATGTTGAACGATTTCGACCCAAAATATGCAAGTCTATCTGACTCCACTACGAGTTCCTCAAAATTGAATATTGTGTATGTTTCATGGTTTCGTAGTGCCTTGCGCTACTATTTAAGCATATTCTTGCGTTATGTTTTAAGAATTTTATATTTTTTCAACTTTTTAGTAGGCGTACAAGTAAGAAAAACGTCACATTATGCTTTAGGGGTGATCCCTCACTCGCCCTCCCCACATAAGAATTTGCTACTCTTCCAGCATATAGGTCTAAATATGTGGTTCTTCTGGCATTAATTAGATATTGTGACAAATAGAAATGTGACCCCCCCCCCCCAAAAAAAAAAGAAAGAAAGAAAGAAAGAAAAGAAAAAAATACGTCTAATACGCTAAAATTATAATAATCTTGCTAATATATACTTTTATATTTTGTAAGGTAAAAATGCAAATATTATTTGTTTAATTAGCCAGAATAATGAATTGTAAATTGATGAAATATTCAGATTGATTTGTCACTAAAGGGAGCCAAAAATATATATTTTCAAAGGTGAGAATTCATTTTTTTCTCACCCTGGGAGGGGAAAAACCCTCTAATAAACCCTCCCCAAAGCTATCCCAACTCGTTCCTTCGCTTAGTCGGTCCTCCATGTCTGCCCCCCCCCCATTGAAAAATCCTGGTTACGCCAGTGAGTGGGACAAAGGCGAGTAGAATTAAATACGTTTGTCACGTTTAAGGTCTTTTTCATCTCAGTGACTTACCCTCCCTACTCAAAAATATTGCAACATACACTATAACGCATGCATTTTGAGTTGAAGGGGTCTTTCTTTAATGATGTCCTAATGAAGGTTATTATTGGAAAATAACAAATCATTTGAAATGATATCAACTTACAATCTTTTTCCTTCCTTCTCCAAGGCGGAGAAATTATCAAATGCAGGCGCACCCACGACAGAAGGGCTGGAACATAAAAAATGTAACATTTTTTCGCCTCCCTGTAGGGGTGGGGTGTTTGTTCAATCTAGCATCGTAATTCGATTTCATATTTACCGTCAAACGGTTTTGATGGTTTAGAAAGACTTCCTACTAACAAAAAATGACAATATGTTCCTTTGATGCAGAAAGGCCACCACGTCCGCAAAGAGGAAAGCGCCTCTCTATCTTCATAAGACAGTGTAAGGAGGATACGCCCATATTTTAGACAAGACCTCTTCACCGTTATAATTATTATTGTTCTTTTTGAATTCTAAAGGCGGTTTACTATTGTAAACATCCTAAAATATACTGTCATGCCACTTTTCAGCACATTGGATACAATAATGTGGAGAGTAGACCATCATCTTGAATTAGTAGCCTTATTCTCCTATTTCACTGTCTTATGAAGATAGGAGGCGCTTTCCTCTTTACGACGTGGTGTCTTCTTTCTGAGACCGCATCAAAGGAACATATTGGCATTTTTTGTTAGGAGGAAGTCTTTCCAAACCATCAAATCCGTTTGATGGCAAATATGAAATCGAATTATGATGCTAGATTGAACGAACACCCCACCCCTACAGGGGGGGGGGGCGAAAAATGTTATTTTTTAATGTTCCAGCCCCTCTGTCGTGGGTGCGTCTGCACTTGATAATCTCTCCGCCTTGGAGAAGAAAGGAGAAATTATATTCATTGATTTCTTGTCAAATAATTTGTTATTATCCAATAATAAACTTCATTAGGACATCATTACAGAAAGACCCCTTCAACTCAAAATGCATGATGCGTTATAGTGTATGTTGCAATACTTTTGAGTAGGGAGGGTATGTTCTGTTCGAATCAATCACATGTAAACACCATCCACTGAAAACGACAAGCTATATGCTGTTTGCTGTTTGGAGAAAATCATACTGCCGTTATACCTGTAAAAGATAGGCATCAAAACGCTGTTTTGGGGGTCAAAATGAAAAAAAAAAATCCCTGCTGTGGAAGGGGGGATTCCCCCCTCCCAGAACCTCCCCTCGCTCGGTCGCTTCGCAACCTCGCACAAGGTCCATTCACATAGATTTTTCAACCCCTCCCCCCCCCTAAAAAAAAAAACAAAAATCTGAAATCTGGTCACTGGCCTGGTTTTGTAGTGCCTTGTGCTACTTTTTAAACATATTCTAGCATTACGTTTTAAGAATTTGTCAATTTTTGTAGGGGGTAAAAAACCCGAGATGTCCAAATTTTTGGCACGCTCCGCGCGCAAAATATGCTCATAATTTTTCGTCTAAAGCCACTTTATCAACACGTTCTGCAATCTGCATGGAGGATGATCCCTATATAGGCCTATTGGGCATCAAGGTCAGCTTGCTACAACTTCTCTAAACTATTTAATCTTCACATGATCAACCACTCACACAAACAGGAACGGGAAAACACACCTTTTCGCATAATGACTTATAGAAAAAGAAAGAATGAAGGAGAAGAAGTGGAGTAATATATGATAGATAGATAGATAGATAGAGAGATAGATAGATATAGATAGATAGATAGATAGATAGATAGATAGATAGATAGATAGATAGAGAGATAGATACATACATACATACTGTAGGTAGATAGATAGACAGATAGATAGAGAGATAGATAGATACGATAGATAGTATATCAGCACCCCCGACGAAAAAATCGTTCCCAGGACCCTGCTAGTTAACATGATTTTTCAATTGACGAGTGCCGCAAACACTTCCGGGTGAAAGTCCAGTGAAAACAGATTAGACTTATTTACAGGCATTTCAAATCTCTTGGTCATCCTTAGCATCGACAACGTGCACGGCTTAGAGGGCCCTTGCGTAGAGGCAGAGATTTATGTAGCGTGTGACCCGAAATAAGTCTAATATTCTACTTCCAAGAATAACAAAACAGAATGAAGAAATTTCATCAGGGGCCGGTTGCACGAAACCGTCACATCTCCAGTGCTATATTTGTCGCCGATATCTGGAGATATGACGGACAGCAATTTGCGTTTCATGAAACCATGACTTCTCTAACTCCAAGCGGAATCGATAGTAAACTAGTCTTTGTCATAAATGGTGTCGACCTTTTGTAACATGCTATTCCAATTGAAATTACGGACAAATATTTCATTGAAATTATTAGGAACGGATTTTTATCAACATAAACCATCACATAATTACAAACAATACACGCATAATAACTCTTGAGTATCAATTTTATCGTCAACTAGATAGCACATGATCAATAAAATAATTATCCTGCAAGGATACCGTAACTGCATTAATTAATTTTGCAGCTTCATTCACTGCACTGTTTATATTTGGTCTTTTTTATGTCCATATTCATTTTGTGTGTTCTTTTGTTCTTTCTATCTTTATGTAGTAGAGTACTAAAATGTTTATTTAAGTTGTATAACACAAAATGTTTATTATTTAATGACAGACGCTCATAACAATGATTTCTAACCACTCTAATAACAATTATGTTATACAGATTTAAGAAACTTATCACTGATATCTTAAGACATGTTAAGGATAAATGTCAAATTAAAATATTGCTCAAACATTTAGTAGCATGATTTCAAGTGCTTTATTGTTGTAAAATTACTAATTTTGCTGGTTGTATTTGACAATTTGTGGATTCTTGAAATGGCGTGTGCATAGTGTAACTGTAGGTGGCGTCTGATTTATGACGGCTCCGGAGCTGTCATAATTTTTGTCACTGGACTTGTCCATGAAGTTACGATGTCAGGGTTTCGTGAAACACATTATGACTTAACCCTGGAGTTGTCCATGAAGTTAGGATGTCAGGCTTTCGTGCAACCGGCCCCTGGAGAAGACTGATCTGAATTTTGCATTCAATTTGCGGGGCTACAGGCATGACGGGTAAAAATTACAAACGACCTTTAGCTTAACCGCAGTAAAATATTTTGTGGATGTTTGAAACCAAGAAAATGCTTCATAGGCGTGAAAAGATAAAACATTCAAAATTTCACATTCATAATGGTGAGACGATGAGGCCAGCATAGAAGATCGTGCGGGACGTCCCGGCTACGGCTGCCGAGCTACGGGGCTAAAACCAAGAAAACGCTTCATAGGTGTGAAAAGATAATACATTCAAAATTTCACATCCATGATGGCGAGATGATGTTGAGGCCAGCATACAAGATCGTGCGGGATGTTCCAGCTACTGCTGCCGAGCTATGGGGCTATACAGCATCTTTTGCTCTGTATACCCCATAGTTCTATGGGTGGAGGGGGGGGGGGTTGGATTCAAAGTTTGGTGAAAAGGCATTTGGAAATTTGGTGCACCTAATTTGGTGCACCTAAGTTATGTAATGCTCTTCCTCTCAGTTTGCAAGCATGGACTACAATCAGTTGACACTGGCAGGATATACCAGCATGACCAGGAACTAAAAACTAAGAAAATATGCTAATTCTCTATTACCAGGGTGTCTGAAAGATTTTCAATTTTCACAATTTTTGTACCTTCAGATAGATTTTGTTTGCATTTTGTAGTAAACATGTAGCTGAGGAAGGCATGTTTCAAATTTCGGAACTAACCAATGTTCCTATCAAAAGATATGTCCAGATAAATTTAGGGTCTTTTTCTTGCATGTTTCCTTGGGATCGGGACAGAAATGTAGCACACACGGTACCTGTTCACATTCATTGGCTAATACCACAGATGAAGGGCAAGGGTTACTTTGAGAGCCTGGCGAAAGTTTATCCTGCTGGATATGAGAAAAACAAAGTGTACAGGGGGATTCCCCATGTAGTAGTAGTAGTAGTAATCCAGGTTTTAAATCCGGTTTAGTCCCCGAGCTACGGCTGTGGCCGGATTCACCTCGCACGCTTGTTTGAAATATTTTTCATGTAATTGGACTCGTCTTGATCACTGATACTGTGGAAATGATGGGGCAGAGAAGGTTTGTTTGTGTTTTCTTGGTGTGAACACGTCCATTATATCCAAAGTCCTTTTGGGAAAAGATGGAGCAAAGGATAAGCTTTAATTTGATGCCAAATTCAAGGCCACTTTTACCCAGGATAAACATTCGGCAATGTTGAAAAAGTGAGATTTGACGACCAAAGTATGACCATTTATTGACTTGTGCACACAGCAATGGGATTGTGCATTGAACATATGTGTGCACGTATAGCAAGAAAAATGTGATAGGTGTTCAAACACACTGCTATTACTCATAAATTGTTGTGGAATATGGTGTGGACACAGGACCAAGCATAATTCATAAAAATGCCAATAGAAACCCTAGATCTAAGCCTACTGAAAATATGAAAATTCTGTTCATGAATTCATAGAAGACTGCTTGAACTGTCTCCTGTGGTCATTATATGGACCTCGGCTCTCAGTCTCAGATTACTAGTACTCATTGTGTTCAGGGAATTTTTTAAGGAATTTATATTTTCCAGTCTGAATCTGATGTCACACTTTCACGACATGTACTCTCTGTTATTAAATTACACATACTCTAATTGGATTTGAATTTTGGGGGCAGTGCCAGTGTGATCATAATTTAACTTAAAGAAATATTCCAGCCCCACTACAGTAGAGCTCTACACAGCAAATCAATTCCTATCAAAAGTAACTTCCTATCAAAATCACCCATAGAACTGTGGGGTAGTATAGAGCAAAAAGTGCTGTATTACCCCAAAGCTCGGCAATTGTAGCCGGACTGTCTCCCATACAATGCGGGACACCCTCTTGCATGTAGAGCTCAAAATGTGGTCTTGAAGATCTGATTTCTTCTAAAAAGAGCAAGTTTCCAGTTTGACATCACCATTTGATTAGTCTTTTTAACTTCTGTCTTTGTGAATTGTAGGACTCTCTGAAAGAATCTAAAGCTACTGTATACAACCACTGCTAGAAAACACAGACAGACAACGGCAAACATGATTTCCATCAACACAGCCTCCGATGTCTTATATTTGACGATTGTCATGACACTTGCATCCATGGTGTCGGCGGCACAACCACCAAATATTGTCTTCATCCTGTCAGACGACTATGGTTTCCATGATATTGGTTATCACGATTCTGAGATAAAGACCCCAAACCTGGACCAGTTGGCTGCCGCGGGGGTCAAGCTAGAGAACTACTACGTTCAACCCATCTGTACCCCAACGAGAAGTCAATTGATGAGTGGACGATACCAGGTACTGAAAGATGGCTGTGAAATTCTTCAATCATTTGTTTTCTTTTACTTTGTTCTTTTCTTCTGCATGAATATAATTCTTGTTTTCTCTTTCTTTTCCTTTCATATTGTAAATTTGCAATACAGATGATTGCAGTTTAATAAAATATTTAGGAAGCTACATTTTTGTTCTATTGTACTTGTGGTAACTTACTGGTGTGTTCTTGCCAGTAATTTTGAAGTAAAAATAAAAGGGGGCAGGGAAAAAATACATGGGGGCTTGGGGCGATTTTGCCCCCGAAATGTGTACAAGAGCCCCTGTAAATTACCATAGGGTTCAATACAAGAGAATATCTGGAACACACTGAAACATGAAATTGAAGAAAAGTAGCCCCCGAAAAGAAAATTTTAATATTTTCCCTGAAAGGGGGCTGTGGTTGCACTGCTGATTGTCAAGAAAAAAATTGATCTGTTTGAATGTATGACATAAGTGTTTTTTTTAGGGGGGGGGTGGGTGGGGAGGGCATTTTAAGAAAACACTTATTTGTCCGAAACGCTTTTTGGTTTTCCAGTGTGGCTGCAGGGCTACTTGTAGGAGTTGTAATATAAATGGACTGAGTAATCTTTTCAGTATCTATGCAGAAACAGTTTAGAGATCCACTGATGGGAGTAACTCATCAGGGCTGCCACTCAAAATTTGATTTTCCCCTACGCCGCATGCGTATTTTCCCCTTATGGACACCACTTTTCCCCTACGCCTAATTAACCATATTTCATACAACGCTATGTTTTCTGCTACAAAATTGACTTTTTCTGTAAGAAGGTATGTTTTTCCCTTAAAAATAACCTTAGAAATGCAAAATATTGATCACAATATCTTCAGCAGAGATGGACAAAACGGGCGAATATAATCGGATTTCCTTGGAAAAATTATGAATATTTCTGAAAATTGTCAAAACCCCCTACATCCCCTACAAATCATCAAAAAACCCTTCGTTTCTCCTACGGAAGGTCATTTTTCCCGTAGGTATCCAATACAACCCCCGCATGGTCAAAGTACCGTATGGTAGGGGATTTCCCCTACGAGTGGCAGCCTTGAACTACATGTATGAACACTGACATTTCTTTACAGTGGATTCGTAATCTGATAGGCAGTCAAAGAGACAAAATAAGAGGCAGCATTCATACGGGTCAGGAAATTACTGGAAAGTCAGGGAATTTGAAAATACTTTGTCCTGAAGCAAAAAGTCAAGAAAAGTCAGGAAATTTATCAATTTCTTCTGGAAAATCAGGCAAAATCATTTATTTGGAATATTTTTTTTTCAAAATTACCCTTGATTGGGAGTTTCCTAGCATTGCAATGATGTATTTTTTACAGGCTTTAAAAATGTATAAACAGTTGTGAAAATTTTATTTTCTGCTCTGGAAAGTCATGGAAAATCAGGGAATTTTGAAAATGTGTAAGTATACCAACCGTGACAATGTATGATGTCATCTTGCTTCGTATATGGGAACAATATCTTGCAGCTTTGTTCTGAATTCTTTCGCATTTAATATTATTTTGTCATGGATACCAAATAAAAGAATGTTCTACTAATTTTCTATCAATGTACAGATTCATACTGGTCTGCAGCACAGCATCATCTGGGCTCCCCAACCCAACTGTCTGCCATTAGAAGACCCCACCCTAGCGGACAAGCTGCTTGAGGCGGGATACTCCACTCACATCGTCGGCAAATGGCATCTTGGTTTCTACAAGAAGGCGTGCTGGCCCACCAACAGGGGATTTCAGTCATTCTTTGGTAAATATTTTCATTTTGATTAAAGATTGTGTCCATGATTTTACACATGCCGAAGTGAAATTTGTCACAATATATATGTCATAGTTGTCACCGACCCTCATGTGGTCATAAGCTAATGATTCTTGCAGTAGTACGTTTGAACTTTTTGATGTGAAAATTGTGTGAGAAAGTAAGGATGTCAGAGAGTTCCACAACGTAGGGGCATTATTATTTTGCTCAAGCTTTCTTTTCTGATATAGTAGATGATGTGAGCTATGGTTTTGTTTGTTTAGGGTACAGGCCAATTTCAATCATTCATGTAGCATTCTTTTTCAAGCTCTTTTAGAAGCTCTAATAAACTGAAAATAAAAAAAAAATGCGGTAGACACTATAAGAATTAGTGTGCCAGCCCTAGCTTTAAGTTTTTGATTGATGACTTCATAAGTAAATATTCGCTGCTTTGTAGGTAAAAAGTTTGTATCAAAATTGGAGCTGAAATTAAAGTACACCTAATATTCCATTCTTCATCATCACCCTCCTCAGCAACTCTCTAACTTTTTAATCTTGATGACTAACATCAAATCGCTTTTTGTGTCTCTTTGGCTTTCAGGTTATCTGACTGGTGGAGAAGACTACTACCAGCATACCCATAATGCTTATCTCCGATCGTGGCCGAGCGGGAAAGATCTCCGAGACGATGAAATGGAGGTCGCTGACATGTACAAGGGCAATTATTCCACGATCATCTATGCACAGCGTGCTCAGCAAATCATAAAAGACCATGATCCTAATAAGGTACAGTCAACCTTGTCTTAATGGCCACCTCTCTATAGCAGCCAGCCTATTTATTGTGGCCACTGAAGTGATCCTCATGGGAGACAAGTATGTGTATGTTAACCTGCCTATAGAGGCCACCCATCTGTAAAGGCCACATTTTCTTTTCCCTGTGGGTTGTCACTATAGACAGGTTTCACAGTACTTTATATGGTTACCTACCTATCGAAGCAAAAACCAGTAATAAATTCAGGGATGTATATTCATCAATCTTGTGAAAATTTGGGGTAGCGTTTAATTTGTTGATTATTGTTGTTGCGTTTTTTTTTGGGGGGGGGGGCGGGGGATTGTACTTATTTTCTTGTCCCCCCCCCACTATGCTAGACTTTATCTGACATGTGACAACACCACATGACCTTTTCTCCTTATCCCACTTCCCACCCCTTCCTAAGATAACAAATAACCCCTTTACCACATGAATGTTGCATTTTGCACATTCATACAATTGAATTCAGCCAATTGTAATAATTACTTTTTTTTATCCTTTTACGTTATGCATAATGAAAAAGCTAACAAGCAGCCATAATGCTTAAGCAACATCTATCACATGTAGATAGTACGAGTATCAATGGTCTGCAATAAGAAAAGACAGATTGCAAATGAAATATTCAAAATAACCAATGTTCATTTTTATACCCTCAGAATTAATTCACGTGCGTAAGAGTTAACAATTAATAAGTATTATGTCATCTCTGTCCCACACTTAGTGTTCTCTGTATCAGTTAGTATCGATGTGTCTTTGTGAATATTTTGCTGACTCTTAAATATCAGTTCAGAAAGAGGTTGAGAAATGAATTT
>JZLH01S0092541.1:51227-70085 GCA_001188425.1 Eucidaris tribuloides | reverse complement strand
TAATGTGTATGTTAACCTGCCTATAGAGGCCACCCATCTGTAAAGGCCACATTTTTCTTTTCCCTGTGGGTGGCCACTATAGACAGGTTTCACAGTACTTATATTGGTACCTACCTATCGAAGCAAAAACCAGTAATAAATTCAGGGATGTATATTCCATCAAATCTGTGAAAATTTGGGTAGCGTTTAATTTGTTGATTTATTGTTGTTGGTTTTTTTTTTGGGGGGGGGGGGGATTGTACTAATTTCTGTCCCCCCCCCCACTATGCTAGACTTTATCTGACATGTGACAACACCAATGACCTTTTCCCTTATCCCACTCCCACCCCTTCCTAAAGATAACAAAATTAACCCTTTACACATGAATGTTGCAATTTTGCACATTCATACAATTGAATTCAGCAATTGTAATAATTACTTTTTTTCTTTTACGTTTGCATATGAAAAGCTAACAAGCAGCCATAATGCTTAAGCAACATCTATACATGTAGAATAGTTACGAGTATCAATGGTGCAATAAGAAAAGCCAGATTGAAAGAAAATATCAAAATAACAATCGTCATTTTTATACCCTCAGAATTAATTCAGTGCGTAAAGAGTTAACAAATTTAATAGTATATGTCATACTCTGTCCACACTTAGTGTTTCTCTGTAATCAAGTTAGTATGGATGTGTCTTTGTGAATATTTTGCTGACTAAATCATTCAGAAAGAGGTTTGAGAAATGAATTCAGAGTTTTAGTATTATCTTTGTTACGACCAATATTGGAAATGCAATGATTATTTTGATATTATTGAAACATCTTTGATAAGTTTTTTCCCCTCTTTCCAACAATGCAGCCCCTATTCCTATACATGCCCTTTCAAGCGGTTCACGACCCCCTTCATGTACCGTCATGTTACTGGGCCGGAACCGTACAGCTTCATCAAGAATGGTGCCAGGCGCACCTATGCAGGAATGGTGCCTTGCATGGATGATAGCCTCTTCCCCACCCCACCCCATCCCCTTCCTAAAATTAACAAATCTACTTAGAAATGAATTCAGAATTCGTAGCACTATCGTTGTTACAATAACAGGTGTACAGTGACTATTTTTTTACATAATTATTAATACATGCTTTTGTTATTCTTCTCCCCGCTTTCCAACAATGCAGCCCCTATTCCTATACATCCCCTTTCAAGCGGTTCACGACCCCCTTCAGGTACCGTCTTGGTACTCGGAACCATACGCCTTCATCAAGAACGGTGCCCGGCGCACCTATGCAGGAATGGTGTCATGCATGGATGAAGCTATAGGGAATATCACCACAGCCCTGAAGGAGAAGCAGCTCTGGGACAACACAGTGCTTGTCTTTTCAACAGGTATTAACCCTGCAAGAGCCAGTGTGGATAGAGATAATGTGTTCTTTCACCCCGTTTTTTGGGGGGGGGGGAGGGGAGTGTTTACAAATATTTTCACAGCTCTCGGAAGTCATTTCATTAAAACAACAAGTATGATGACATAAATGGTATCTTGGGGTACCAAATAGAGATCCGCCATTTTGTTGAATTATTTATTAGTTTTCAGCACTGTGCCCTGGGTTACAAGACTGTGTAAAAGTTATGTTTGCAGTGTGCTTTTCAATGTTCAAAACTCTTCTTGTGCAAAATTTATTCTTAACCCATTGGAGACGATCTGATTTCACTGTAACACACATTTTCCATAGACATTAACACGAGTTAACTCGTACTTGGTCTCCAACGGGTTAAATAATGTTTGATGTTATACAACACTAAAGGGCATAAAAATAACAACTTCTGCCTCATTTTCACCCCACGTTTTGTCAGTTGATACCTTTCTATTGTGTACTGGCGCACATTTGGATTTCTGTGTTGGAATATTGTCAGCATCATAATGAGCATGAGAGTTTGTTATGAAAGACATGTTTTACTGTTTTCAACTATGTGCTTTAATACCAGACTGTTAGTTTAAGAAATGTCCAAATTAACAAATGTGACCAACCAGCTCAACCCCCCCCCAAAAAAAAGGGCAATTTTCATTTCTCTACACAATTTTAAAGTATAAGTTGTGTGCTTTAAAATGATATATCACTTGTTGGACCTTCCTAACCCATTCAGAAGTGATCAAAATAAGAGAGAGTTAGGAAATACAGTTTCACAAAAAATGGGAGAAAGGATTTATAGATTAGGTTTGCTCATGTGTACCATGCAGAAGGGTCGTTCCCAAAAACATGTGGTCCAGAAAAACTGTCAATAGCTCAATATTGTTTTTGTTTTGTGTCACCAAATTTTGACAGCACTTGGGTTGAGAAGAAATTGCCCTTTCAGATGATAAACCTAAATGACACATTTTTGTGTATTACAGAGCATCATAGCATGCAACTTTTTATGGGTTTGGAGCTGGACAGTCACAAATTGCCTTGAAACAGTTTTTGTCAAAAGTATTTTATTGTAGAACAACTTATTATTATCTTTAATTCAACAGACAATGGAGGACAGGTCCATGCAGGAGGAAACAACTGGCCCCTGAGGGGGTGGAAGAAGTCCCTGTGGGAGGGGGGCGTGCATGGCGTGGGGTTCGTCACCAGCCCCCTCCTGTCCGATTCCGTGAAGGGTACAGTCAGCAAGGAACTGATTCACGTTAGCGACTGGTTTCCGACTTTGGTGGAAGGCATGGCCGGCGGGAGCTTGAATGGAACCAAGCTGGATGGGCATAATGTGTGGGACACAATTAGGTAAATGAAGGGGTATTCTCCTCTGACATCACAGGAAAAAAGTTGGGGAACCAGGGTCCAAGGGAAACTTATCAGCAAAGGTTTGAGAGCACTCAGTCAAATAAGAATAAAAAAAGTGTGAATAAATTATTTTTGCACTTAGTTTAGTGTTTATCGAGCATCAAGAGAAAATATTAATTAAGAATAAAATGTTTTCATGGAAATTAAAATTTAGTGATATTTTCATTTATGTTTGGGATCAAGAAAGCAATTCCATGGCAAAAAATAAATAGACAAGATTTTGATGAGAACTGGTATTGACAATTTGATGTGGATGTTTGTGACTGTCATACACCATTTTCAGGTCAGGTTTAAAAAGGAGTATTGCTTTGGAGTGCTACTAGATTATGATGTGGTGTGCTGATATCAATATGATTTATAAGTTTTAGTCAGATTATTACCAAATAAATTCTCCCATTAACTCTTAACATGCCAGAGGATTTGAATCTCTATGGGCTTTATGTGTATTATTTGGTGCAGATCTGCGACTATGGCACGTTAAGAGTTAAATAGTAGCACTCCTTGCAAGACTGTTCAAATTCAGTGTGAAATCTTCTCAAAGTTAGCCTGAAGTTAGATTATAGTTAAAGTAACATGTGTGAGGTGAGACATATCATACCAATCGGCCACTTATATTTTACAAAACAAATTATTATGTTACCTTTAATCACCAGAAATTTAAGCACTATCACACCTTATTTAAAAGCATGAGATAAATTTTATTTCTTTCACAAATGGCATACTCATGGTAAAAGTAGGACTTCTACCTTCAACCCGATGAAGACTAGACATAAGATATCTTGTTGCAAGGTCTATGGGGTATGTGTTTTAAAGCAAAATCAGACCATCTCCAATGGGTTAACTGACTTTGTTTTCAATTTGTTTATTTCAGTCAGGGCAAACCTTCACCTCGCTTTGAACTGCTGCATAACATAGATCCTCTGGGTTTGCCCCCGGCTAAGAAGAAGGAAGTCTGTGATATAGAAGGCATCCAGGGATCCTGTGAAGTGGAAGGCATGTATGGAAGGAGATATCCAGTACCAACAACGTTCAATTTCATCAATCAGGGCTGCTATCAGGTACAGGGACTGGAAAATGATCACTGGAAAACCAGGTAAGTTTAACTTTTAATCTGTTGCTGGCTCAATTTTGGACCAAAATTGTACACCTAAAATAAGAGCCAATAACTCATATAGTATTAACAGTAATACACATTGTTCTTTCAGTTTAGAAAGAGGCAGGACAACCCTCATTTAATCATTCATAAACTGGTAGGCCTATATTTGATGTTTTCCTACAAATTTGAGATTTTATCATAGACTTTTGTATGAAATCAGAAAATATGCATATTTTCTATGTGTGGATACTATTGTGTCACAATGTTTTACTTCCCTTATTTTATTCCAACTGCAGAAATCTGGCCAATATATCAAAATTAGTACATTAGTAGAAAGAGTACACTTTTATCTACAGCATTTGCAAGTGTAAAAAGTTGTAGCTGTATGAAGTTGACACTGCAATCCAAAAATTGCATTATGGCATTATTCAAAAAGCCTTAGCATGTAAAGAGTTAATCTACAAGAATCTTGATGATTTTATATTGTTGAGACTGCAAATAAGAGGGGAGGCATCGTGGCGTATTATACAAGACCATGACTCCTCATATGTAAGAATCCTAGTTTGAGTATAGCATTTGTTTGAGTAAGGCACTTCATTCCCGTATACCTGATCCGTTGGATGGGATGTTAACCTGGAGGTCCCATTCAAATCATATCGGTGTGTAAAAAACCCACCACGCTTCATCGAGAAGAGAAAAGGGTGCAAACCTGTTTTGGTGACCACTTGTTTTCTCACATACCTGCCATACTTTAACCTCAAACCAGCATACTCTCACACCTGCTGACTTAAAAAGGACTCCACTAGAAAATTGTGCCCCTTCCCCCTACTGAGGAAAAAAAAACAGTACCTGCAATATATTTTATCCTATTCTGCAAATCTAAAATTTATGAGACTGATCAAATTATTTAAAATGTATCAAGAGAAAACTCCATCCCATGAAACAAGAAGTGCATGCTTGTCCAAATATGCTGATGATATCATTATCCAGATTACAAAGCTACTGCAAGTTTTTGTTTAAAGGAAAAGATGAGGAAACCCAATCATGTTTTGTTTTTTGTTTACCACCAGGAAACGGCAGCTGGATTCCAACACCCGACTCCGGACTCTACCCCATTCATCCCGTCACTCCTCCCGGCAAGGAACTCTGGCTCTTCAACATCACCGGCGACCCCGAGGAGAGGTACGACGTCTCCGCCGAGAACCCAGAAGTCGTGGAATTCCTTCTGGCCCGCCTCCAGTACTACCTTAGCACCTCCGTGCCAGTCAATTGGCCGAAATATGACAACAGGTCCAACCCGGCCCTCCATAACAACACATGGACCAACTGGGAGTAGAGTGGTATCCTCACGGCACTGGGCTAGGTGCAGTGTTGCCAATCTCAGTGAATGAAGTTGCGTGAAACTCCCATAGCCGATTGGCCAATGATACACTGTAAAACCAGAAATTCTCGTGAGCATTTAACTTTCGCGAATTTCGCGAGGAGTCGAGATTCGCGATAGTAAAATGCACACAAAAGCTTGTGTCTACACAACTTTTTGAATACCAGCAATACCATGTATCATACAAGTCAAATGACTCCCGATATATTTCTTAGTACTAAAAGTGTGCGGTCACTTACAACGGGTGCAATGCACTTCTACATTTGATAAAACATTTTTTCAAAGGCATTAAAACAAATATTTCCTGTAGATTGTTGTGATAATTTATTAATAAAATACCCAAATGCAATTTCACTATATTTGATTGTTTTTCGTGGTCGGTGATTCGCGAACGTTTCATGCCTGCAAAATGGCTGTTGGCTCCTATTCGCGACAGTTTCATGTCGCGAAAATATAGTGTTGTACAGTAACGGAAGGGTCCAATTGCGTGAGATCATATAGAAATGCATGAAAAATCAAACAAAATATTGATGTGAGAAAGGGCCTAAATGCGCGAGACTCGCACTCATTGCGTGAGAGTTGGCAGCCCAGTATGTTTGATCATTGCACATAGACCGGGGCCCCTCACTTCCTGGGTCCAGTGGGCTATATTCATGTAACATTTCTTGGGTAAGGGGGTCATTTTTTCTTTCAGCGTGTATCCACAAAGAATCCGATAGACCCGTAATTTTGTAAATCCGGAATTAAATGCCGTGCTATCGCAGACCCGGCATGTTTCCACAGAAAGCGTATAATCGATTCTACGCCTGTATGCAGTTGTGACCGGATGTCTGGAAAGTTGGCTTAGTGCAGCGTGGGTAAATAAACATCCGTCATGGCGGCTGGTACGATTTGCCTGTCGATGCATTCAATTGCGTTTTGGATGGTGTTTTTGCAGTCTAGTTTGGCACTGTCAGATGAAGCACCACAACCGTGGCGAAGGAAACATACTGGTGTGTTTCCACAGGTTCTTCTGTCGGATAGATACAGATAGGCTTGGAATTTTGGCTTCTTGGGTGAAATTCATGTGAGAAATGCTGAAATAAGGGGTATTTTCATAGAATTTAGGCTGAATACTCAAGAATGTTGAAATAGAGGGGAGGGGGGGGGGGATTTTTGGAAGTCCCATGGTAGCAGTGATTCCAGAAAGGTTTGAGAAAACAAAGAAGCCATCGTATGTTTACCCATTGGAGACAAAGTACTAGTTAACTCGTGTTGGGGTCTGTGGAAAATGTGTGCTATAGGGAAATCGAATCGTCTCCAATGGGTTAACAATGGCTCGCTCCTCCAATCTTTCATCTGCTATTATTATTATTGCTTTATCATCATTTCGGATGACAGGGACTAGAAAAGCAAACTTAATCACTGTTACCCTCAGGCATCCAATCCCGGGTAGTTTTTGCATGCGGATATGTGACCACAACACCGGGTTTTCACCCTTCTCTTTTCGATGAAGTGCGTGGGTTCTTTTACGTGCTGAGGTGTTTCTGTCTCCACACAGGACCTCCGGCTTTACGTCCTATCCGAGGGATGAGGTAATGGGGATATAGTGCCTTACCCAAGGACACAGCCGCCATGGCCCGGTGCGGATTGACCGCGAGCTCATAGGTGGAAACCGAAGTCTTATCCACTGAGCCATGACACCTCCCCAAACCTGTGTGGTGCCACTGCCTTGTGGGGCTTGAGGTAGGGGTCCAATATCTTGGAAAATATTTCAGATAGGGGGTTAACAAAATTACATCATTATCAGAGGAAGGGGGTGTCTTTCAAAATTTAGGTGTGCACATTGGTTTACCCCTCATGGACTGTACTCCTGAAGCATGAAGAAACCAATTTGCCACTTTCATACAAAAGTGGACATGAGGGTGAAAATTAAAACTTGCTCAATAGGCTTCAATATTTCTTGAAACTAGATATCTTAGATGATAGTTTTCCATGAAAATGACATAAAATAATTTATTATTTGTTGTAACCCAGTGCAAGGGAAATTTAATGTATTTTTGCATTTTGTCGTGTCACTCACGGCATGTAAGGGGGACCATTTTCCACAAAGAGGGAATGATTGATTGTGACTATATATGTTAGATAGGTACTCTACTTTATATGCACATGTTCTAAGACTCATGGTACTCTTGGAGAACTACTTTGGTAGGAATCCAACCATAACCAATAATGGTCAGACACCCATGTCCAAAAATTGTTGTGTCACGCACCTTTTTTAAAATCATAATTACTTGACCAATTGTAGAATTCAAATCCAACTTGTAATGACACATGCCAGTCCTACATTATACCTAATATGGTAGTCATCATCCATTCATAACCTCCAAGTGGGAAGATATGAGCCCTTGCGACTCTCAAATTGTTGTGTCACTCCCATTTGAAAATGACCAATTGTAAATTGCACTATTAACCCATTCAAATCAGGATTAGGGTTAGGATTTGGAGCACCACCAGATTTCAATGCGATGTGCTGAAAGTGATTTTTTTTTTCTCCTTCACTGTCCTGGTCTTTCCTCCATATTTGGTATGAGTCATAGCCGTTATTTTCAGTTTCAAACAGTCACTATTACAATGACAGGAAGATGGCTTCTGTGCTTTGTGAGAGATGTTAATGACAAATTGTTCTATTATACATTCCAAGAGTGCTGAATAGACAGAAGTAACAGTGGTTAAAAGTGTAATAACTGAAACGAAAATAATAAGAATACATGTGTGTAAAACAGACATACGGGTGTTGCATGGATTACACCTGAGTGAAATGCATTTTTATGTGGACCACCACTTACCAAACATAAGAGACTGATCAAACAGTCCTTGTTTTTGATCTCTGATTGTAGGGGCACAAATTTGCATGATTATGTCGTCTTGTACTGTCACTGTTCTTGTGATCAGAGCTGCCATTGTGATTTCGTCACCCGGCTAGCAGAAGGGCGTTAACAGTAAATTGCTAGTAACATGAAAACCATTGGCTTATTTCACATGAACTCAAAGGATTGTGATCTTTTAGATCCTTCTATCAGTACATCAGGCAAAAATATGGAATAAGCTTAGGTTTCAAAAATATAGAGACAAAATTTTAACTGTTTAAACCGCCCTTCTGCTTAGAGCATTTTGCTTGAACGCCCGCTCGCTTAGGAAAGGCATTGCTTCCAGCGCCCTATCTGCCAGCTGGGCGAGGATTTTCAGGTACAGTATTTAGTATGTTTTATACAATGTAAAATAAATACATAAAAGATTTTCAAATGAAAATTACTTTTTTTTTCTGCAAATGTTGATTAGCATATGAGCAATTTCCTCATTTGTGAAAGAAAAGGTGCATTGTTTAACTGTGCTAATATAATTTGAATGTAAAGATTTCAAAAATAAGAGTATAAAATATGTAACAAGTGATAAATATTACAAAGGGCAAAGTAGTATAGTAATCCAAACATTGATAATTTGAAGCAATGGATTTTTAAAAAGAAATGTCCATGTAATATTGTGCATTTCATTGTCTTTCAAAGAGGCAATAATTGGTACAAATATGTGACAGTGTTTGTATTTTATTTTATTTCACATCGTATGAAGAGAATTATCCGAAGGGTTTTATTGTAATCTTTACAAACAAGAATTACATATATTACCCATATTATAGGGAACGTGACTGAAGCAAAGTAGAAAACATTTACTATTATTTACATGTATATTTATAAGTGTATTGTGTTATTGTGTTTGTACAGTATTACATGTAGTAAATATGTTTACATGTAGGTGACTGTGTATGCATAATCCCTGAAGACATGTGGTATAGTTCGCTTGTTAATGAACTACCAGCATATGATGAGTGTTAATGTAGTGAGCAAGTGGCAGTTATACCATCATTGACAGAATCAGGCAAATATCGAGAGGGACTAACTCCTGAAAGGCCTTTACTATTGAGATGTGATTTGATGCGGTTGCTTACGGGAACTGGATGGCCCCTGTACAAAGTCTAGTATGGGGATTTGCAGAATCTTGTAGTCAACAGGTTAATATTAAGGGTAAATGACATGATTGGGGAACTCAACTTGGGCTGAAACTACTCTAGAATCAAGTAAACTATGCAAGGATTCTGCTGTGAAAATCTTGTAGTCAAACATTGACTCATTCTAAAGTAGATAATGTCAATATTCCCCGTGGCAGGCAAACGTGCTGTGTGGCTCTCTATGCGGCCTATTTTCATTGTACCCCGATAGAAATGAAATACTAGTATGTTCATGCTTGATTCTCCTTAAGTAAACAAATTAGAGATAAATCCTTCCAGCTGGGAGATCCACTCCAACTGGTGTATACATGTAGTTGGTATGTACAACTCATTTGGTTCTTGAGGCAATTTCAAGTGTTCCCAACCATGTCACTAACCTATAAAACAAAATACCATTATTTTAGTTTAGAAAAATAGTTTGCATGATGAAAATGAAAATCCCATCACTTATATCTCTTCAATCAAAGTAATATTGTGATCACGTTAAGTTTTTGTTTCTGAAAGAACAATGTAAATTTGTTTGATTTGAATTTGTACGTCTTTTGTAGCTTATAGATGCATTTGTTGCAGTAATGTAAATCAAAATTGTCCTCAAACAGTGTATGTAATGTCACAAAAGACTCTAAACCAGATTCCTGACCTAGCTAACATGTACAGTACTTGCAATATGTGTCCTGTGTTTTTATAGTTGCTAACATGACTGGATATCATTTGTATATTTTGATATGACTTGGTATCATATTTTTGTTTTATATATTTGCACATTCTAACATTTGTATCAACAGTACTATGGTTTGTAAAAAAAAGAAAAGAAAATTGTTCATTTCTTTTCAAATAAAAAAAACTATTAAAGTATACATGCGCTGTAGTTCGTTTTATGCACTTTGACTTGTTGGTTGTCCGGCAGAAGGACCCTAGCATAATTATGTACCGGGCAGAAGGGCCTTGACACTAAATTGTCTCTACCTTGAAGACCATTGGCTCTTTTCACTTGAAATCAAAGTATTGTGATATTTTTAGATCCTTCTATCAACCTTTTAAGTGCAAATATCAAATAAAAGGCAATATTTCTCAAATTAGAAAAAAGTTTACTATTAAGGCCCCTTTTCCCAGGAAAATATGCCCGAGCCCTTCTGCTGGAAAACCGACGGACTGATGTTTCATTGTTCTGAAATAATTTGTATTTCTCCATAAAATTTACTGTCCAGAAGTGGATCCTGATAGTAACAAGTTATAAAAGTAACACACTGTGCTGACCTTAAAATAATAACATCAACAATTTTATTCAAATAGTGCTATCGTAGGCCTGTAGAAGAATTGTGCTTTGTTATTCCCTCACCCGACGAAGTCAGAAGGGGCTATAGTAATGCTGCTGTCCATCTGTCCGTAACACTGGTTTCCGTTCGATAACTAATGTTTGGCGGATTTTCATGAGATGAAGTTACATACGTGATATCAACATTCAGCCCAAGTTTGATTTCAGAGTGTGTAGTTCACCTGGGGGGGGGGGGTGTGGGGGGGCAGTGCCATTACAACGTGTACACCATGAGCGTTTGAAAAAACGCGCAAAAAGGGTTGTTTTTCACGGTTGGACGATGTACGCGCGTACATTGAAAAGGGTATCAAAATCGCCAAAATCAGGAAAAAAGGGTATACTTTTAACAGAAGGTTTACTACAAAAGGGTATCTTTTCAAACTTGAATACTTGTTTATGGTATTCTGAGATTGACTTTCAATTTCTTGTTTAGGGTCTATTTTGAAAGTCCGTACACGCGCATGGTGTACACCTTGTAATGACACTGCCCCCCTCCCCCCAGGGGTAGTTCACAGGTCAAAGGTCATAGCTCATTAACTGCCCAAAATAGCTATGTAGTGGTTTCCGTTTGATAACTTTAGTAATGTTCGACGGATTTTCATGAGATGGTATGAAGGTACATGATATTAAAATACAGCCAAAGTTCGATTTCAGAGTGTGTAACTCAAAGGTCATAGCTCAACTGCCCCAACAGTCAGTCATCAGCAGTGTGTATGCAAATGAGGCATAATGAGGCACCGAACGCAGCACACAAGACTTCTCTGTGCGCTTTCTTTTTGAAATTACAATTATTCTTGATCACAGTGGTGTATAAAAAAGAAATTAAACTGACAACATAGCAGATACTCCAAAGTTTATACCTATATGTGTTTTATTTAATTTGATCTCTGATCAGATTATAAAACTTGAGGTCAAAAAGATGATAAAAACATGAATTTTTCTTTTCTGTTTATCAAACTCAAATGAAAGCTAAATTTGGTTGCATCTCCTTCATTTTTACATCATTGTAAAGACCAACTATTCAGCTTTCTTTCTATGACATTTGTTTGCTATTTATGTTTTATACCAGTCAGGATCCAGCAAAATATCAGAAGATGCAAAATATGGCCATGGATTTCTGCAATCCTGGTATGTGATTGGCTGACCCCAAACCAGTGGCGGGTAATTCAAAACAAGACCACCCGCTGTGATGACCTTTATGTGAACCTGTTGCCCATTGCATGCAGTGGAGGCATGTTTTGTATTCTCTCTGGCCAATCACAGTTTAGTAGGAAACCACAGCATCCAATGAAATACTTTCTCATATTTTACTGAGTAGCATTTATGTACTCATGTTGCACTTTGCTGGATCCTGACCGGTATCAAAAATGAATAACAAAACCAACAACATACAAAGAAAGATGAATTGTTGCTCTTTACAGTGATGTAAAAATCAGTGAGATGCAAGAATATTTAACTAGACTTTTAACTGTTCGAAAATTCATTAACATTTCAATTTTAACATCAAATTTGAACCTTCATTTGCACATTTGAAAACAATATAAATGTCAAATTAAAAGATGTTGCTGAAAAGCTTGAAATATCTCCTTTACAGTGATGTATCACACTAAACTATTAGAATTGATTTTCTAAGTTTATTTGGAGTTTCAAAATGATATGTCCCAGCTCATTATAATGCACAGCGCGTTCACCTGTGAATACGCCCTGCACAAAAGGAAGGGATTTTTGATGCACTGCTGACTGACTGAAAAGCTATTTAAGTGGTTTTCGTTCGATAACTTAAATAATGTTCGACAGAATTTCATGAGATATGGTTTACATGATATCAAAATGCAGCCCAAGTTCGATTTCGGAGTGTGTAGTTCAAAGGTCATAGCTCATTAAATGTGAAAATAGCTGTTATTGGTTTCTGTCGATAACTTTCGTAATATTCAATGGATTTTCATGAGATTAGTAGGAACTTAGATGATATCAAACTACAGGCCGAGTTTGATTTTGGAGTGTGTAGCTCAAATGTCAAAGGTCGTAGCTCAGTAAATGCAAAAATAATTATTTAACTGGTTTCCGTTCGATAACCTTAGTAATGTTTGACGGATTTTCAAGAGATCTGGCATGAGGGATAGTGGTACAACTACGTGATAACAAAATAACGCCCAAGTTTGATTTTCGAGTATGCTAAAAGATCAAAGGTCATACGATTTGTCTCATTGACGCCCTCTGGCGTCCGATGCAAACAGTGCAACGTTGTCTGCAATGGGATTTCACAAAAACAGTGATAAAAAAAATCACCCGAATAATCGTTGATGCGTTATCCGTCATTGGACCCTTACAGCAAGTCTTCACGTCCCTATAACACATGTATACATGTCGTCAATGGGGATTTGACAACCTCAACTTCCAGCACCATTTGCCATGGAACTATTAAAGGTAGGCCTACTGGCTAACATTTACCACAGTTAAAAAAAATCTGAGCTACATGACTCCCCATGCTACCAGTGTCTTTGATAAGGTCTAAAAATGAAGCCCTGAAAAAAATTGTATTTCAAACTGATTATTTAGTGCTTTAAAAAAGTGAAAATAGTAAGTTGGCCGGATTCACCTGCCCATTTCCTCCCACAGACTTACTGTGTGTACACCTAGGCTATTTTCTACTCGCCCCGAGTATTAATTGTTTATTCATGCATAATTTGCCATTGGCAGTGTAACTTTCCAAACTTTTGTATTCTAGGGCGTTTATTTGTCAATGTGAACACTAGGCCTACTATGTAGCTCAGATATCAAAGTTTGACAATTTTTTAAATTGAAGCTCCACAATGTTAGCCTATCACTTTAATGCTCCCTCTTCTTTCTATTTGGCGCAAGTCATTTGTCACAATCTGGACAAAAATTGTCAATGTTCACCCAAGCGTGATTCATTTTGTCTTGTTCGTGGCATTTTAATAGAAGAGACTATTAGGCATCTACGGTATCAACAGATCAACATGAAAGATTCTTCAACATTTATTAATGTAATTTTCAAAATTTTTTATAAAGTGCAACTTTTTTCGTGCACCCTGTATAAATGATTCGTGTAATACTTTTGAATTTTTAAGATTCATATTGTTTGCAGATAACAAGTTTTTATGTCTTACAAAGATCCTTATCTTAATGGTGAATTAATCAAACCGTCTAACTAGTTGTATATGAATAATTTGTCTATTAATACGAAGAAAGCTCATTCATGATGTTTACAAATAAAATATTAGTACTGATCAATTCAATATAAAACTTCAGCTTCTGAAATTAAATGTGTGTCATTATTCAATTTTTAGGAGACACAATCGACAACAAAGTTACTTCGAAAAGTAGATACCATCTGCAGTGAAGCATCTAACTGAAAATGCTTCCATTTTTTGGTCAAAATCCGTTATGATTCAATTATTTCTCTGTTTTGACATTATATATGGCATATGTGTATGGGGCAGCACGTGTGCAGTTGACATTCATTTGAGTTGACTTTTTCACTCCAAAAGAGTGCAAAATGTTATTACTCTACTGGCAACTCGCTGCAAGGAATTTCGCCGTAATTTTTACGGTTTACCGTAACTTTTACTGGTTTTTCACCGTAAAACCGTAGGTTTTTACCGTAAACTGTAAAAATTACAGTAAAATAGCCGTAATTATTTTACGGTTTCCCGTAATTTCCCCGAAAAACATACGGTAATTTTTTTTTACAGTGTATGCCACCAGAAATGCTGCAAATTCCCATATGTTCAAATTTAGAACAATGCGCTTTTAAATAAATCTCTTTTATATCAAGGTCCTGTACTTTGGAATAGAATACCGAAGGAAATTCGTAACTCTAAAAGTTATAAATTAATTCAAAATCAAATATAAGCAGTTACTGATGAATTAATATTATTGTATATTAAAACTTTGACTGCAGTGTATCAACTTTTTTTTAATCAAATTATTTTGCTTTGACTTAATGTTAGTTTAATTATCCACAAAATACTGTCCTGTCTTGATTTCTTTTGTAGATATTTGTAATTGTGTGTTTCTTGCGTAATGCTGCATCTTTTACATGTGTAATTTTAATGGGATCGGCCTTTTAATAGGGCTGTTCGCCCTTTTGGCTGCTACCTCTCAGTTTGTCTAATCTCATGCAGTCTGCACTATTGTAATGCCTTTTCAACTGATTTCACTGTCATTGTAATTTCCATGTAAATCATGATTTGTGTTCCTGAGAAAATAAAACGAACTTACATCCTCACCCAGAAATTAATGTTTTATCGCAAATTATGACATGAAATTAACACCGACCGCCAAATGAAGAAACCAAAATGGAGTCGAATAAAATAAGGCATGGCAGGCTGCTTGCCTAGTTTATTTGCAACTTGACTGTATCATCAATACATGAACTATCAGTTACTTTAAAACAAGACAATTTACAGTTTTTATCATTCTCAAGGTGGCTGCTCTGCAATCACTTTTGTATAGCATGTTAAAATGGAATTTATCCAAATTTTTAATTTGCAGTATACATGCATGATTGGCTGCTATACTCTGGCCAATGTCATCGACAGGCCCAAACTGCACACACGTGGACAAAACAATTTTAACATGGTACACCAAATAAATTGCTGAGCAGGGTCCCTTTACCAAATGTAAATGATCAATACGTCATATCAAAACAAAATGACTATCATTTCAAACACTGATGTAAGTTTTATGGATATTAGGCCTATAGATAAATTTGGGATTAAACTGGGTTCGTTTTTATTTACTCACGCTGTACACACATACATGTATAATGCAATTTATTAGAAGATGTTAAAACACAAGTTTAGTTTTGGCGGTTTTTTCATTTGAAAGCTTTATGCCCAAAGGTTAATCACACCAATAACAGAGTTTGAATTTCTTTAGTTTTTTTTTAATTAGTTAATGAAAAATCTCGGGGAGGGGGCGGACCCCGAGATTTTTGACTATATTTTACACTATCCAAGGGGATAAGAAGGTGTTAAAGTTATCTGAATTATACCACATCAGAAAGATCAGACTGGGACCTTTCTGATGAGGTATAATTCAGATAACCGTAACACCTTATTAACCCTTTGGATGCTTTAATGTAAAATATAGTTGAAAATCTCGGGTTCCGCCCCCACCTCCCCCGATTTTTCATTCATTAAAAAAAAGCGAAAGACATTCAGAATCTGTTATTGGTGTGATATGACTTTAGGGCATAAAGCTTTCAAATAAAAGAAAAATCGCCACAACTAAACTTGCGCTTTAAGGAGAGTGCTATATCTCGAGTAAGAGAGTTAGATAAAGATGATAGAAATATAAGGTATTTACAGGTTTAAAAAAAGAAATCCGCTGAAAAGCCAAATGTAACAACGCATTTAGAAAAAAAAATATTCTTAACTCTGGTCGTGACTTATAAATGTCTATGATAGTAAGTCCGCATATACAGAGAGGATGAAACTTTACTTTGAAGACATTGCAATGGTATATTATAATAGGTAAACACAATCGTTCTTATTAAGAAGGGCTGTTAGCTAATATGATGTTGAAATGTTTCTTTTAAAATGTTTAAGAATAAAACTCCAGAAGGAGATGTTTCATATGAAAGATTTACAAAGAATTTTGGACTGACATTGAGTTTGTACTTATCAACGCATTAAATGAACAATGTTATCAAACTTTTGTCAAAAACACAAAGACATGGTCTTATACCAATCTATCAAAGGGGAAAGTGAAATGTTAAATCATTAGAGATCAATAACCTTCCTAATTTAAGACAACAGACATTTTCGCTGCCTCCACCCTGGCAAATAGGTTACACAGAGTAACACCGAATAATTAGGTTGTGTAAACAAATTATTTTTAACATTTAAGGGTGCATGAATGATGATCAATTTCGGAAGGTTTTCGATGCAATATAGAATTCAATTTTATTGGAGAACGCTTAGAAATTATAGAATTAATGTATAGACAAGCTGAAAGTTCGGGTGTTTTTTTTTACAATCCAACGTTTGATCAGATACTCATATTCTATGGCAGAATGGCTTTGTAACTTATGAAAATCAACCTTTTTTCTAGAAACATTAATATTGCGGTATTATGTTCTGAATGAAAACGTTTATTTAAGGGAAAAATTCAAGATAGAGGTATTTATCACTTTCTTCGTTTAATTGATTGATTTGATTTATTTCATTTCCATCGAAACAAATACAAATATAAGTACATCAACATGAATATAAACACACTATAATCACATGTACACTGTTTAGATGTATAATAATAATCAAAATTGAGTTAAGCAAAGAAAACAAGACATACATGCATGCAGACAACTACCTTTAACATACACTCAGTAAAATTGAACAAAAAGAAAATGTAAATTAACAAAAGAGAATAATACAGTTTATGGAAATGGAGGGTCCATCCGATTATCTAAGCTTGGATTTTGAGGAATCCTCAAAAGCAAAACAAAAAGATAATTGTGATCATGTAGGATATTTTCTACGTCAACAAAACAAAAACTAAAAAAGACAAAAACAAAGAAAACGCGGGCGAGAAAAATAATTACCGACGTCACCACATAAAGGGGTAACAATGATAAGCCAACGGTAAACCTACGTCTTTGGCATTAACATCAATTAATTGGATACTCCTGTGCAAAAGGTAATTATTATGATGAAAACAAATTAGAAACATCTATTCCCATCATGCGGAGACCACAAATAAGTTTTGAATTATTTGAAGAGATATTTACAATATTTACAAATTGGCTGCATGCCTTTGGAATTTTTTATCTTGACACGGAATTTGGAATTATTTATCATTTCAAGCTACAGCCCAAGCATAGTTTGACAAATGGTATGAACTGAATTGTTTTTTATTGTTATTTAGATACGCATATATGCTCTATAAATACCCTGAAAATTACTCGCTCTGAAAACTCGTCTAATTTGTAGAAACTACCCAAAATGTAAATTGTCGGGAGGAGGGTCGGGGGGGGGGGTGGTACCCCGACATTTCCTAAGGGTAATGATTGAAGGTCGGATAGGATTGTTTCTGATGTCTGGCATTACAATAGTCAATTTGGGAAAGAATGGTGAAAAAACATTGATCGACCAAAATTATGTATTTTCCAAAGGTTTGACCAATGCTTTGATAGGAATAAACATTTAATACAAACGGTAATACTTTGTCACATATGAATAATTAGAATAATAAATGAATACCAAGAAAGAATTTTTGTCGCATTTTGATGGGAGGGTGGGGGCACATTCAATTGTATAAGTAAAAGATATGATAATAGATGGTTATAGAAACTGGAAAACAAGTTTTTGAAAGAATTCTAAAGGGCAATAATAAACTGTGTACAGATAGTTTTTTCGTTTTAATGTAGGAATTATTGTTTTGATCATACAGCGTTATTGTTGTTTTACATGTAATCTAGAGTTAGTTGTTTCGGTTTACGTTTATAGTGTTATTGTATTGTAATGTTTGTAAAGGCGTTTCCCGTCGCAGGCCTTAAAGCTTTTAGGGAAATACGCTTCCTTCATTTTATTATTTTTTTTATTATATTATATTAATCTACTTAATATGCTTATGTCTTCCAGAAGGTAAATAGATATTATTTTGAATCTTGAATCTTAAATCTTTTGATTTGATAACAGATTAAAGAAATGTATTCTGTGGAAGCTAAGTAATAGTGATTTGTGTGAAATATACGGATGTCCATTTAATATATAACGTGCATTCCTCTTTGGTAAAATTAACACCTTTTTCTAACTAATACGATTAGAAATGTGTAAATGTTTTAAGAAGCATGCAGATAGGAAAATGGATGGTGTGATAACCATCAGGTTTTGACTTTGCGACAAAGATGAATGATGTTCTGTCTCGTATTGATTATTGCAATGGGCTTCTTTTTTTCAATTTCCTCTAATCAGTTGACTCGTGTTCAACGATTACAAAATTGGGCGGCACGATTGGTTCTGCAAGTTTCTCGTGATCACCCTTCTCAACCACTCTTGAACTCACTACACTGGCTTCCCTTGAAACAGAGAATAATTTTCAAACTACTCTTGTTTGTCTACAGAACACTCAATAACCAGGCTCCAGAGTACTTATGCAATTGTCTGAATTTATATACACCCACCAGATCACTTAGGTCAGCTAGTGACCCTCTCCGTCTCACATATTAAGTTACTCGCACATTAGCCGGTGATAGAAC
>JZLH01S0092541.1:31642-40193 GCA_001188425.1 Eucidaris tribuloides | reverse complement strand
AACAATCTGTTTGCCTCCATATATATTTTCATTGGCGTGGTGATAAAATGTCATACATTCTAGGCGCGCTTCGCGCGCAAAATTACAATGTATATAGGCTAGCAATTTTTCGCCAAAGCACGCCGTAAAATTGAATATTGTGTCAGTTTAACGGTTGTTTTGTAGTGCCTTCCACTGCATATACATATTATTTTTCAATTTGCTAGTTTTCTTTTATAAGGGGTGGGGCGGGCAAAACAATATGTTTGCCCCTCATTTTAATTGGTGGGAGGGGGAGGGGGAGGGGTAAAAATAAGACACGTGTCAAAATATTGAACATTGTGTAAGTTTGATAGGTTTGCAGTGCTTTCTGCTGCTAAAACTTATCATTTTTCAGACTGTCAGGATTTTTTTTGAGGGGAGGGGGGGGGTAGCAAAACAATGTGTTTACCCATATATTTTTATTGGTGTACTAATAAAATGTCAAAACTTTCGGCGTGTTCTGCGCGCAAAATTGCAATGTAGGCCAGCAATTTTTCGGCAAAGCCCGCCTGAAAATTGAACATTTTGTCAGTCTTTGTAGTGCCTTGCGCTGCTCTTTAAACATACGATTTTTCAATTTGTCTGGATTTTTTTTTAGTGTTTGAGGGGGCAAAACAATCTGTTTGCCTCTATATTTTCATTGGCATCGTGATAAAATGTGAAATTTTTTGGCGGGCTTCGCGCGCAAAGTTCCAATGTAGGCTAGCAATTTTTCGGCAAAGCGCGCCGCAAAACTTGAATATTGTCTATATGTTTATCGGTGCCTTGCGCAGCTTTTAAACATATTTTTGCATTACGTTAAAAAAAATTGTTCAATTTGTCCTCTTTTTTGAGGGGGGGGGAGGAGGGTACAATGTTTGCCCCTCCCAATATTTTCTTTGGGATGGCGACAGTCTCACCCGCCTTGTTGGGGGGGGGGGGAGCTGGGGTATGTTCGCTTCGTATTGAAAAATCTTGGCTACGCCACCATCCGAAATGGAGAAATCAGGTAGAAAAAACTTCGGGTGCCAAGAAACCAAACCGGAAGTTTTCAGCGCTTTTTAGGCGACTGAATGTTACAGGCCTGTAACCAGGGGGTTCGGGGGTTCGAACGACCCCGCCCCACGGCGACCAAAGGTCCGCTCGGTAAAAAAAAAAAAAACTAACAAAAGTCAAAGAAAAATCACGGCACACACGCAGGTGCGTCAATGCATTTTTCGGATAAGGGGGGCCAATATTTTCATTGGCGTGGTGATAAATGTCAAAATTTTCGGCGCGCTCCGTGCGCAAACTTGCAATATAGGCTTGTAATTTTTTGCGCGAGGCGTGCCGCAAAATCAAATATTGTGTAATAGTTCAAATGGTTTTGTAGTGTCTTGCGCTATTCTTGAATTACGTTTTAAGAATGATTCAATTTGTCAATTTTTTTTGTGGGGGAGGGGCAAAAGTAAGAAAAATGTCAAAAAATGTCAGAATTGCAATAATACACATGCTGACAATTTTTTTTTTCGTCAAAGCGCGCAAAAACTTGAACATTCTGTAAATTTAATGGTTTTGTAGTGCTTTGCGTTATTGTTGCATTACATTTTAAAAATGATTCAATTTGTTTGAAAGGGAAGGGGGCAAAAGTAAGAAAAATGTCAAAATTTTCGGCTCGCTCCGCGTGCAGAATTGCAATAATACATATGCTGACAATTTTTTCCCAAAGCGCGCAAAAAATGGAACATTGTGTAATTTTAATGGTTTTGTAGTGCTTTACGCTATTCTTGAATTACGTTTTAAGAATCATTCAATTCGTCAGTTTATTTGTACGGGGTAAAAGTAAGAAAAATGTCAAAATTTTCGGCGCGCTTCGCGTGCAAAATTGCAGTAGGCCTATACATATGTTAACAATTTTTCTCGCAAAAGTGCGAAAAAAAAAGAACATGGTATGGTTTTGTAGTGCCTTACGTTGCTTGTGAAACATATCATTTTTTTTTGGGGGGGGGAGGGGGAGCAGTACAATATGTGTGCCCTAATATCTTCAATAGAATGATACAATTAATGGTTATGCAGTGCTACCGCTGCTTTTTAAACATATAATTTTTCAGTTATCAGTTTTTGGGAGGAGGGGGCATAACAGTATGTTTGTCCCAATATTTTCATTGGCGTGTTATTAAAATATATTTTTTGGGGGCGCGTTACGCGTGCAAAATTGCAATATCGGCTAGCAATTTTTCGCCCGAGGTGCGCATCAAAATTGAATAGTGTATAAGTTTAGTGGTTTTGTAGTGCCCTTGAATTGCTTGTTAAACATATCATTTTTCAATTTATCAATTTTTTAGGGAGGGGGGGGGGCAGAACAATATATTTGCCCCAATATTTTCATTGGCGTGGTAATAAAATGTCAAAATTTTGCCTTGAATTTCTTGTTAAACATACCATTTTTCAATTTATCAGTTTTTTAGGGGAGGCGGGCAAAACAATATATTTGCCCCAATATTTTCATTGGCGTGGTAATAAAATGTCAAAATTTTCGGCGCGCTACTCGCGCAAAACTTGCAATAATTATAAGCTAGCAACTTTTCGCACGAGGTGTGCCGCAAAATTTAATATTGTGTATGTTTAATGGTTTTGTATAGTGCCCTGCGCTACTGTTAAAATATATTCTTGCATTATGTTTCAAGAATTTTGCAATTTGTCAACTTTTTAGAAGGGGTATAAGTAAGAAAAAGTCACGTTCTGCATAGGGGGTGATCCCTTACTCGCCCTTACCTCATAAGAATTGGCTACTCCAGCATATAGCTCTAAATATAAAATGTGGTTATTCGGGCATTAATAAGAAATTGTGACAAATAAAAATGTACCCCCCCAAAAAAAACAACAACAACAACAACAACAACAAAAACAAACAAACAAACAAACAAACAAACAAACAAACAAACAAACAAATACGTCTAATACGCTTATATGGTAATAATCTTGCTAATTGAAAATATATACTTTTATATTTTTTAAGGTAAAAATGCAAATATTATTTGTCCAATCAGCCAAAACAATGAATTGAACAAGGATGAAATATTCGGATTGATTTGTCACTAAAGGGAGGCAAAAATATAGAATTTTAAAGGTTAAAATGCATTTTTTCTTAGGGGGAAACTCCTTCCCAGACCCTCCCCAAAGCTATCCCAATTCTACCAAAAAAGAAGACAAAAATTAATCTTAACAAAATGAAGAAAAAAAATATGACCTGACCTACCGACCCGTTGTGTTTTGTCACCTAAAGGCAAACATTTTTTTTTTTTTTAGGGGGGGGGGGGGTTTACGTTCATTCGCTTAGTCGATCCTCCACGTCTGGCCCCCATTGAAAAATCCTGCTACCCCAGTGAGTGGGTTCGATGGGTGGTAGGGTGGTGGGTTTAGGTAACCCCAACACACCCCCACCATACACCCCACTGCCCCACTACCCCTTGTAGAGTGAGGTGGTGGTGCGGGTGTATTGGGGTTACCTTAACCGACCACCCCGTCACACCTACCACCCTACACCTCCACCACTCCCACTACTCCCACCACCCCGCACCCCACCACTTCTTTAACCAAATACGGAAGTCATTCATGCTTTCAGTCATCACGAACTTTAATTTACATATCCCATTCCCCACCTAGCTCCACAAAAATATCAAGGAGGGCTTGAATCTGTTGTTACAGTGGATACCCAATTCCTGCGCAACCTAATTTTCATATACTTTATAAAAGTGGGTAGTGTTCACTCAAGCATAAAGCAATTTTGGACTTTTGGGTGTCATATGAAAGAAGAGATTTTCAGCTTTCCATTTATATAAACATTTTTAAAAGTGTATCGTTTTTTCTGGGACACTCGGTATATGCGATAGGGAGAATTGCTGAACACGGTTTAGTGTACCGTACGTTCGCAGCGGTCAGTGGGTGAAGCGCTGAATTCTGCGTCACCTTCGGCTTGCGGCCGATTAGACAATTTTGTAACTGACGGAACGTGCCCGTCCCTTCGCAAATTTTGAAATTTAACCGTCCAGATTTTCACTAAAACTACGTATTCTACCCAAAGGTTCTATGACAGGTGGTTATTTAAACTAATCTTCACATTGTGAACGATTTTAGCTGATTTCATTCATTTTGCCGTTTTCTGGCGTGCAAATCCCGAACCCTGTCTTTAATTTTGTGAGAGTTTATGAACTTGTCCACGTTAAAGTGCCGAAATATGGATATTACGTTTATGGAGGTCGATTTTTTTTTCTGTGGAATTATTTTATCTATGCTATCATTATCATCAACACTATTACCAACACTATCAAATCATTTCTTTATTATAACTAATGTTTCGCTTGATATATGTACAAACGATCGCTTCTAAACGCGTCTTTTAGATATCTTCGAGTTGCAGAAGAGAATTTATTGAATTACACGCAATTGCTCCAACATGTTATAAGACTAACTTACTTGACCACCAATACGACAACATGAACTGGTTCGCCATCGAGGGATACTTGATTTCCATATTTCACCTCCTGTGTGTATCCTCTCTTTCCATCTAAGAAAGAAAAAACGAAGGCGATTCAGTGTAAGTACAAAAAAATGCAGATTTTTACATTTCTTTTCTATCGTCTGTCCAATCAAGTCGAGAATAAAGACATCAACAGTGATTTCATAGATTGAACTCCAAATGTACGATAATTACGCGCTTTAACAAGATACGTTTTATGCAGTAATCAACAGGGTCATAGTCAACTAACTAGGCCCTATATATGTTTAAAATAAAATTATATATGTGTGTGTGTGTGTGTGTTAATGTGTGTGTGTGTGAGTGAGTGTGTGTGTGTATGTGTGTGTGTGTTTGTGTGTGTGTGTGTGTGTGTGTGTGTGTGTGGTGTGTGTGTGTGTGTGTGTGTGTGTGTGTGTGTGTGTGTGTGTGTGTGTGTGTGTGTGTGTGTGTGTGTGTGTGTGTGTGTGCATCATTCATCCTTTGGATTTGCAGTTTCGGAAGCCGGTGTTATTGTTATGAAGTAAACTATTATTTCACTATACATGTATATTCACATTATGTTATGCTTCATTATGCAGACATGAAAAGTACTGTTCATTTAAAAAAAAAAACACTGGAAAACTTCCGAAAACTACCGCGAAGGTGCAGGGCGCCCGGGTGGGGCAGGGTGGGTGGGTGGGTGGGAGCAGTCCCACGAAAGTAAGATTTTTTTTTTTTTTATTCTGGTGTCAGTGGTGAGATTTTAATCTTTTGAGAATCTGGGGTAAAGAATTCCAGTTAGTTAGCATAGCGAATACTGATAACAGGCTCTAAATAAAATAAAATGAAATACTGGTTTATTTTCTATTCACAAATATGACCGTCTGTTTCCGAGTCTTGGAGCAATTTTAACACAGCAGCAAGTTATTATGGACACCACAAGTTCAAACACACACAGATACACACACAAACACACAAACACCCATACAGACACACATAGACACACACAAAAAGGCAGACACGGATACACAGACACACTATACACTCACACCATACACCATACACGTACACCCATTACCAACACGCACATACAGACACACACATAGACACACAGATACACACAGAGACAAACAGACACACAAAACACACACACACAGAAACACACATAAGCACACACAAACACACAGATACATACCGATACACAGATAAAGAAAGACAGAGATACACACACATAGATACACATACATGCACAGAAACACACAGAGGCACACACAGACACACATAGACACACACAAAAAGGCAGACACGGATACTCAGACACACTATACACTCACACCATACACACGTATAGCCACATACACGTACACCCATTACCAACACGCACATACAGACACACACATAGACACACAGAGACAAACAGACACACACAAACACACACACACAGAAAACACACACACACACACACACACACAACACACACACACACACACACACAAGCAAGTAAAATAAAAAAAAAAGTTTGACAAAGCACGTTGGAACAAAATGTACAGTAGTTTTTATACGAATTTAACTCCAAAGGGTTACCATAATTAGTGGAGCAGATAAGTGGAAAAATCGTTCAAATTGTGATACAAGCAACAAAGTTGGCACAAATGCTCCTCAGGGGGTACTATTTTGAAAAAGTACGTTATCCACCTGATTTTTCAAAATGGCGGCCATTCTCCAAGATGGCCACAAAATGGATGCCGTTTACCCTTTTTGACTATATCTCGAGATTAGAGAACCATAGGAGTGTAATTTTGGTATCTAAACCCATGTTTTTATGGTCAAAGAATTTGATTAAAACATCTTTAGAAGCATTCAGAAGCCAATTCACACCTAATTTGCATACATTTGCATAAAATTAGGCAAAATGGCTGCCGTTTACCTTTTTTGACTGTATCTCGAGATTAGAGAACCATAGGAGTGTCATGTTGGTGTCTATACCCATGTTTTTATGGTCAAAGAATTTGATTAAAACATCTTTGGCAGCACTCATCAACCCATTTCTACCTAATTTGCATAAATTAGCATAAAATTAGTCAAAATTATGGCAAAGATCCCATTTCTAGACTTTGGGTCATGGTGACCGTGACTCACTGGTTTCTATTGTTCGATCACATCAACGTTTGACCAATACATGAACCAAATTGAATCCTAATTAGAAGCTTCAAGCCACTTAGGTAATTTAAATGATCTTGCAAATAATTATGTGCATGTACACAATATTATGACCAATGCAATGTTTCAAAACGTTGCGATAACAGAAATATACAAAAAATGTAAAAAATTCACAATGTATACTCGCTTAGCGTCAAGGGTCTTTCACAGAGTATTGTTTTACTTATGCAAATACGAATGTACCATTCTGAAATACTATAGTATGCTGGTGAAGAGAAGTTTCAAAATGACAGTTTAGTTTCAAAATGAGTTAATGACCACCATTTCCACATGTTGGACTATATATCTCAGCATTGAATAACCACAAAATCTTCATTTGTGTATTAGTACCAAATGTCGTTAAAATACCCTTTGCAGGGCGGCGGAACGTATTTTCGTTTGACGGGGGGGGGGGGCATTGGGAATACGCGAAGTGATTTTTCTTTGTTGAAGAGAATAAAACGCGACCGTCGGAAAGTTCCCTCCCGAAAGACACTTTTTTATCGCTTGAAGAGCACATTAAATAAAGCCATGTTTTCGAGGAAAAAGATAGAGAGGGCCCAATTTTTGCCACCCCGAGGACACTAAGGTGCCCAAATTCTATCCAAATGACCCTTCTATGCACATTATGTGCCTCTTCGTTAGTCTACGATGTGCGTCAGGGGCAAAAATACAAAGAATAAACAATAACAAAAAGAAAATGAACTTCAGTGGCGAATGTGCTTATTTCAAAATGGTTCCACTTCATTCAGTATAGGTACTAACTAAAAGAAGGCACATTTTTGTTAGAAAAGTAGCATTATTTGCTATTATTTAAGTGGAATGGGGGAGGGGGTAGTAGTGCAAACAGTAGGAGGTCCTAATTTTGCTACCCCATGAGGGCATTAAGATGAGATGAAATGCCCCTTTCCTGCACAAAATGTTCTTTGAACATAATTTACCCAATTATGTCTTCTCTGTACAGAATACCTGTACGCGCCCCGTCGGGGGCGCAAGAAAGGAAATAAATGAAACATGAAGAAAATATAACGTATTAATAAAAGATAATCACCTTCATCGACAAAAATAAGAAGATTAAAAAAGCTTCATTTCACAAAGTACATATTTCATTTTGAAAAAGGGGCATTTCTTTCCTATCCGAAATTTTTGGGGCAAGTGCCCCCCTGCCCCCCCCCGTTCCGCCGCCCCTGACCCTTACCACAATTCAAAAAGATTAGAGCGTGATCTAGCCCCCCCCCCCCCACGAGCTTGCAAAAGACATCTGTAGCTTCAGCATACACATCCCAGGTATGCCACGCTGATTTCTTTCCTTTGCCTCGGAAACCGGATACAACATCGTAGCCAGTAAAGGCGTGAACAAACAGGATCCCTTTACACTTCTCCAATCCTATAGAGCGACAAATGTTGTGCACTGGAAACCACCTCATGTTCTCTCCTTGCACAAACGCCACCCCCAAATATTCCAGACCAATGCCAGGCATGCAGTAGAGGGGGCAGCAAGTCACTGATAGCATGGACCAACAACGAATTCCATGCTCATAGTAAAAGCCAGTGACACAGACATCATTATCATAGCCATATATTTTCTTCCCATACTTGAGATCATTGGTCTGGAACATTGATGGGTGGCGTTTGGTCAAGGAAAGAACCTGAGGTGGTTTCCAGTGCACGACATTTGTCGCTCCATAGGATTGGAGAAGTGAAAAGGGATCCTGTTTGTCCACGATTTTATTCTCTGCGATGTTGTATCCCGTTTCCGAGGTAAAGGGGAGAAATCAGCGTGGCATACCTGGGATGTGTATGCTGAAGCTACAGATGTCTTTTGCAAGCTCAGCAAATACCTACCGATACTGGATGATGGTGATATGGAGGTAC
>JZLH01S0092541.1:16642-26642 GCA_001188425.1 Eucidaris tribuloides | reverse complement strand
TGGCCAGGAAAAAATTTTCCGACAGATTTTGCCCCCACCCCCTGAAGATTTGACCCTGGCACCGCTCGTGGGTACAAGATCCGCCACATGAACCAAATCTGCCATCAAACATACACCGAATATTTCAAAACGTATCTTGAATGTGCACGATCTGTTTGTGATGGTTCTGGTTCTGCAAAATACGTCACAGAGCCACGTGGGCGCATTGTAAAGACTGGGATGCTTTATTTAACACCACGATTGCTCAAGATACATACCAGATGTGGGGTGGTGTTATTTAAACACCAAACAAATTACTTCAAACACCAAGAACATCAGGTTCAACACCAAGGATGCTAAAAAAAATGCGGGGTTTCTATATTGTGCAACAGAGGCGTTGATCCTGGGGGGTGGGGGGCAGTTGCAGCCATGAAAATATTGGGCGAGGGGAAAACATATTGTTTTATCCTTAAAAATGTCAATATTATGTCAATATTTGTTGGTTTTAATGAGAATAATTAAGAACAAAGTCACATCATCCAGCTTAATGGGTGATAGGCCTATGGACAATTTTGTAATTCCTCATTAAAATGTTAGATTGTGAATGAGATTACTGAGAAGCGATAATTATAGCTACTATCTCAGAAAATTGGTTACAACATACATGTATTTTACCCACAAACCTAGAAGATCCAGCCCTTTTCCAATATATAAAGAACCCCTGACTTTGAAATCACACTATACTTACCCAGTTGAGCTTGTACTTCGTTCAATATTTCGGTGTTCTGCAACTTGTCCATTCCCCTATTATCAATTATTTTCATTCCTTTGGTCAAATCATACTGATCCCGGCGCATTGTACGAGCCTTGCCGGTCTTAGGTGCTATTGGAGCTTTCGCGTACTCCCAATCTTCTATAAAGAAACTTCGAAAGGAGTTAACAGTCGAAGATTTACCGACTCCAGTTTGGCCAAATAGTGCAATTATTAGTTGATCTGGGGACTTCATCCCTTTGCGTTTTACTGGCAAAGTTTTGCCCGGATAATAATGAAGAAGATGTCGTAATAGATCATCAATGCTTTCCTTGGAATGGCTCATCTTTCTCAAAGAAGATATTTCACAAAACGATGAGAAAAGATACACTCACTGCGGCACAGTGTTTTGTACAAAGATGTAATGTCGTATAATACATTTATTTTTATAAAAAGCTGACCGCCATCCCATCTTACTTGCTCAGTCACGTGATCCCAATCACGTAATTTCATTGATTGGTGACATTCTCAACAATGTGCGCAGTAGCACCTAGACAAGAAAAATACATGTATGTTGCATTATTGTTTAGAGAAATCCTAATGTACACACAGCCTGTACTTCATACTTGACACATTGACACATTTTATTTCTGCCTTGGCTCGTGTCATTTTTGGCCCTCTTTATAGAAATGGAAAAAAATCTATATACTTTGAGCGCAGGCCTGGATGGTTGAACTAAATTGCAATTATATGCAAGGGATTTCAGGATGTCATCCATTTTTTGTTGTATTGATAGCTGAATTCATGAAAATCAAGTTACATGGCTTTTAATTGTACATGTATGTTGACTGATAGATACATAATCACAGCCATGAAAAAAATGATGCGTTTCACGTACTGCAATACAAAACCGTAACAATAGATTGTCTAATACACGTACGAAAACTTATATGTAAACGCAAATATTTTGACGGCAGGGGCGTCGATCAATAATATTTTTCGGATTGGGGGGGGGGGTGGGGGAGGCAAAAGTGAAAAAGTCCAAAATTTTCGGACAGCATTTTGCGCGTGAAGCGCGCCGAAAAAATTGAAAATTTATGTTTAGTAGTATGTTATAATTTCAGTAGTCTTGTGTTTAGTTTAATAGTTCCAGTGTTATTTAAACATATCCTTGCATTATTATGAATTTTTCAAGTTGTCAAATTATTGGGAAGGGGGGGGGGCAATCAACATGTCCTCCCAGTATTTTCATTGAGGTGGCGACTGCCCCCTTGCCACCCCAGGATCGACGCCCCTGCTTGACGGTAATTTTTTATGCTTATTAAAGTTATAAGACAACGGATATCGGTTGCATTTAATTCTGAATTTTTGTGCAGTGACTTGTAAAGTATCAGAATTCATTTAATTCCCAATAACAATTCGGTTTCCATATTGACATACCGTTTACACGTGTCTGCCCATGCTGCAAAATTTCCAAATCGATTGTTATTGAACTTCTTTGTTTTATATCATTTAACTTTGATATGATGAATAATGTATGCATTTAGATATGCTCATTCAGCATAACAGCTTGTTGACCAACTTTGATAAATAACTTGGGATTATTTGCGCTGGCTGTAAATGTGATAGCACGGAATGGCACAAATAACGATAATAAATTAACATATAATAGAATTTCCCAGAAAGATATATCTTTCTGGGGTACGAAACTGCTGTTTACTCTGTTAGCCTTTTAGGACGCATCATTTTCAGCCAGGGAATGTTTCATTGAGCCGCTTGCGACTTCTCCATCAAATTGATTATGAATCAATGAATATTAATTATCTTATTAGTCTCTGCGACCTCTTCTTGGTGAAAGCGCAAGCCATTTTCTGGTCACCCGAGTTGCCGTCACTGATCAGTCGCGGTAGTCGCGGCGTCGCAACGTCTTCTCCAGTGAGATGGGTCCTTAACAGCCTACCCAGCATTTAGACTGAGCTAATCTTAGAGCTGATGATTCCATATTGTGTTTTGAGACAAGCAAAAACAGCTCTAAATACGGCGCTATAACGTCGATCAACGATCGCAATTACCACTGTCATTGGAGCTGGGTCGGTTTAGCGATCCAGGTCTCTGGTGAGGGAAAGGGATAGAACATTGATTTCCAAATTACGTTTACTACAAAAGACTAAGCTGTCCTTTATTTACATTTATATTGAGGCTTAAGTATTGTTTTTGTTAATCAGACGACCTTTTCGTCAATCTTTCACAAGGATTCTATTGTCACCCAAGTCAGGAGGTAGCTACGGGGTCAAAAGGAGGCAACAATTTGTGTTGGGAATTGACGGCATATTGTCGCCAGCCATGATCAAAGCACATTAAATTGTACGATCATCATAAATGCCATGCACATCCTTCCGGTTGCTAAGGTCATTTAGCTCACTTATATAATCATACATTTCAAATAATTCTTTCTGCATAGATATCTCACGTTTTAAACATCCGAATTCCTTGTGGATTTCAAGCTATATTTCCCTAGTATCAAGCTAGATGTTTATTAAAAACCTTTTCAGTATTTTTTTGTTAAAGAAATTTGAAGATATCCATTCGAGACGGCTGATTTTCAAACCTGTGACATGGGCGTTTACGAAATTACATTGAGTTGAAATAAGGGTGGGGGGCACATCCATTGACCAGTGGATACGATGGAATTGCGTGAAATGGGTACTGTTTTAAGATTGATCACTATACGTACGTAACATGAAAAGGGTATCAAAATAAAAAAATACTAAAATACTGAAAAAGGGTGTACTTTTCGCCCCAGAAACCTACATGATTAGGCTCCGATTTGCGAGTGAAGAAGTTTGTCAGAAGAAGTGGCGGAATACCGGGCAAAATCATCATTTTTGCTACGCCGCTTTTGAGCCCATATTTCAGAAAAGTTTCGGCAATATTTTCGTGGCATCGTGGCCCCGACTGATCTAACTGAGCTGACATCGCAATGATGTAAACAATGAAATTAAAATACCACGGGATTAAAATTGGGAGCTGATTTTGGGTGACTTAAAGATTGTGTCATTCATTTGCACGTCAAAAAACACCTACATCAATGAAATCAGCTGAAATCATATCCAATATGAAGATTAATATAAATATACACCTCTCATAGAGACTTGGGGTCAAATATTGAGTTTTGGCGAAAATCTGGACGGTTAAACTTCATTCTTTTTCAAATTACTCAGAAGCAATTTAAAAAAAACCCGCGACGTCAAACGTGCACGTGCCGTTCCAAAATTGTCTGATCAGCCGTTAGAAAGGTCGTGCGGATCGAGGTTAGCCGTTTAACCAATCAGTGCGCTCCGCTGGTCTTGCGACGATACACATAACCGCGATTCACAGTTTGAGCAAAATTGAAACTCACGGAAAGAACAACATTCTGGTAACATGTCGTTATTAGTTTTTCTCATAAAACAACAAATTCATGACGTATGGATCTCAAACTTTCAACACACCATTTGTAAGTACTAAACTACGGTTTGGTATTGATAATGAAGGGAAGTAATGGACTTGCACATCCCTGACACAATCTTTAAACTATTGATTAGAATGTTTGCATCAACGTTTCACTTGCTTATCTGCTTAGGGGTCAAATTATGCAAATACTTGGTAATTAAAGGCAAGGGATCTCTTTCGCATGCCTAAAACTTAACATTGTGTAAATACAATGACGTTTAGAAGAAAATGCCATCTGGGAACCTGCAGTAAAATATAGGAGCTAGAAACTCAGTTTTAGTTGAATTATAGTGACCGTTAGGTTTAGATTTGAATTTTTTTCTCGCGAGAAAAAAATTCCTACCAGAGAACGTACACTAAACGGCTATTGTTTTCCTTTTGCATTTGTTAAATTCTAGGCAATCGCTGACCCCCAGATTTCACAGACATGCCCTTCATCAATAGCCTGAGGGCATGGGTTATCTTTTCCTGGTCTGCGGGAATGTTTGCAAATGAGATCCACTGCCTTTAAAGACACAGGATCTTGGAGCTTCAAGTCAAATTTCGCTATCTGAGCTACATAGTAGAGTTGAATAGACAAATAAACACCCTACAATACAAAAATTTGGAAATTTATGCTGCTACTGACAAGATATGAATAAATAAACAATCATAGTACTCGGGCCGAGTACAAAATAGCCTAGATCTACACATAGTAAGTCTGTGGGAGGAAATGGGCAAGTGAATCCGGCCAACTTACGATTTTCACTTTTTAAAGCACTAAATAATTATTTTGAAATATAATTTTTCAGGGCTCCATTTTTAGACTTTATCATAGACACTTGGAACATGGAGGATTATGCAGCTCACATTTCTTTAAACTGTGGTCAATATTAGCCTGTGGCTTTAAGGGTACGATTTCACACACACAATTCTAGATCTTGTTTAGGGGTGCATTTCCCGAGAAGGGGAAATACTTGTTTAGGGTACTTTTCGAAACCCTGAAATTTGGAATGCACATACAAAACGTTTGTGTCTAACTCGATATGAACTTTGAACTAATTGTACTTTAATTGTAACCTGAAATATCGAAAAATTGTCATTTACGGGGTATTTCTGTTATAAAACTCAAGCATTCTGCAGGGATGTAACTACTATTTTTTTCCTGGGTGGGTCGTGACCATACTATTTGGTACCTATTTTCACAATGAAATAACAGCAACAATACTTGATCCATGGACCATGCCTGATCAATGTTTTTTTCTTCACTTACGTCATTGTGAAAAGGCCCTCAAAAGATGTCTTTAATAAAATTGTGACCTTTTGATTTTGTCTTGATGGGGGAAGTACAACCCTCACAACCCATCCCCTACACCCATTTTCTGGAGGTCAGTCATTAAATGTGCACAGCTGGGATATTTGGACAAGATCAGTATAATAACAGTGATACGTACGTATACACGTTGAACTACCCTGATGGGTATGCGACAGTGCGATGATCGAGGGCTCTCCCATTCGTATTCTTGGCGGTTTTTTTTTAGCAAAATGTCCGAATACTTGTTAATGTGAACCTATAAAAGGCCGTCAATAAACATTTGTGACCTGTAGAAAATAATAATTTCGGCACCCTCTACAATATTTCAACCAGTGTATAGTTATTGTTTAATCCTCTGCACGAAAGGTGCACCCGATTTACGTAGGTAGATTGTGAGAAATCTGTAGGGTTAGCATTCTCCATATGATAGTAGAAATTGCCACATTGCGTTTGCAAAAATTATCTTGAGCTGAAATTTCAAATGCATATTTAATGCATTTCTGCCAAACTAGATATGCAATTTGAATTTGTACTTGTAACCAAAAATATCGAATACAGACGCACTTCTGTGATGAAACTGAGGTATTTTGGCGGTCAGTCATTCATGTGCATAGCTCTGGTATTTTTGCATCGATTTTCCTGATTTTTTCGCTACGATAAAATTCACACTCTAGACAGCCGTGTGTATAGGGGACTTTTTGTATTAAAAAAAATCATTTTTGTACACGGACTATTAAAAATTCTACCCTTTCCTGGAGTTGACTTGGTTCCACGCAGTGTCTGAGGCGTGATGTTACGTAATTCAATTGATGTTGCTTAACAACGCCGAGAGAAACCGCTGAGCATGCGGAAGGTTTTGCAGTCCGTTCTTTTAAACAGTCAGTACCTGTAGTGCTTCCTGTTCAAATATTAGTTCGTAGATTTTATCTAAAATTACGTGGGATAGAAATTATTGCCAGAGCATATAATCTGGAATGGTATTATTATTTATGTAATATACCGTAGTGTATGGTTTATGCACATCTGGACCTCTTGCAGCGCTTTACAAATTTTATATTATTATTATTATTATTATTATTATTATTATTATTATTATTATTATTATTATTATTATTATTATTATTATTATTATTATTATTATTATTATTATTATTATTATTATTATTATTATTATTATTATTATTATTATAATTATCACTATACTAAATCTAAGCTTGCTGAAAGCAATATACCCTCTCTACTCAAAAGTATTGCAACATACACTATTACGCATGCATTTTGAATTGAAAGGGGTCTTTCTTTAATGATATCCTAATGAAGTTTATTATCAGAAAATGCAAAATTATTTGAAAGAAATCAATGAATATTCTTTCTCCTTTGTTTTCCAAGGAGGAGAGATTATCAAATGCAGGCGCGCCCACGGCAGAGGGGCGGGAAGATAAAATTTAACACTTTTTCGCCTCCCTGGAGGGGTGTGGTGTCAATTCACACTGGTATCGTAATTCGATTTCAGATTTTCCGTGAAACGGTTTTGATGGCTTGGAAAGACTTCTAATAAACAAAAAACGCCAATGTGTTCTTCTGAGGCGGTGTCAGAAAGAAGACAAAACCCCGCGAAGACGAAAGCACCTCGTATCTTCATAAGACAGTGGTAAGGAGGATCATAGGCTATAATATAAAGATGATGGCCTTCTCTCCGCATCATTAAATGTACTGAAAAGTCGCATTACAACAAATTTTAGGATGTTTGCAATAATAAACCGCCTTTAGAATTGAGAAAGAATAAGAAATTACAACTTGAAGAGGTTCTTTCTGAAATATTGGGCAGTGGTAAGATAGGTACGCCTCCTCATGAAAAATGGCGGCCTTCGCTCCTCCTCATCATAATGTAAAGAAAGTGACATGAAAGTAAGTTTTCGGATATTCACACTAGTAAACCAACCTTAGAACTGAGGGGAAAAAAAGAAATTATAACTTGAACTGGCCCTGTCTTAATATGGGGCGTGTCCTTCTACTGCTGTCGTATAATGACGAGAGGTGCTTCCTTCTTCGCTTGCTGAGGTTGTCTTTTTGTGGCCGCTTCAAAGTAACATATTCACATTTTGTGTTTGTTGGCAGTCTTCCCAAACCATCAAAACATTTTCAAGGGAAATGTGAGCACATATTACAGACTAAAATGTAATTTAAAAAACACGAATAAAGATTATTTTGGTGGATTTGTGATAAAGGATTTTGACAAAATCTCTTTCTGGTGAATGATTAAGAGTTTTTTTTTTATTGTCCCAAGGCAGTGGCACTACTACCAGGCTACGCTGGGTGACGGAATGCCACAGTTCACCCTTTCATAACCAAGCAGATACATTCCAATGCCAATAATAACACAATGTCTTGTCTGACGGACTGAGAGAGTTAACTAGATTCAAATATCCAAGAATTATATTTCATTCCCGAGTTAAACAAATATGTATTTATGAGCCCGCCATTGGAGGATGTGTGTTTAATAAAAGGTTTGCAGAAAAAATAATGATATGTCCATTTTTTACTGCACTCCCAGCATAAAATTACTTTGTGTCCAATCTTTGAAGAATTATTTTTCCTGCTTTAGTTGGACTATTTTGCTTAGAGTGTTAGTCGATGAAATGTTTCAGAATATATGTTTGTCTTCTGTTTTTCAAGAATGGATAACTTTGTATGCAAATATGCTTGCTTATCACCCCACATACTCTATCTACCCTAGTCCTCAATTCGCCTTTTCAGTAAAACGTGATAGGTAAGGTCGTTTTGGTTTTATTTCTCCCTTCATAATAAGAAACCATCAAGAGTAAATCCAGTATAATTTGAACCAAAGTGCACCATATGTTTTATGATTTATTTCTTGTTCTCTTTTTCCAAAAGAGTTTTTTTCGTTACAAATTACAGAATTTAAACTATTAAGGGTGTGATATCAGATTCATCTATGATTAAAGGTAAATGGCATGATTGGGGTAGTCCTCAGCTTGGACTAAAACTACTCTAGAATCAAGTAAACTATGTAAGAATTCCCCTGTGAAAATCTGGAAGTCAAACGTTGACTTATTCTAAGATAACTAATGTCAATATCTCTCGTGGCAGGCAAACCTGCTCTGTGGCTCTCTATGGGGCCTATTTTATCGTGCCCCGATAGAATTAATGTTCATGCTTATTTCTCCTTAAGTAAACAAATAAGAGACAAATCCTTCCAGCTGGGAGATCCACTCCAACAGGTGTGTAGTTGGTATATATTTCAACTCATTTGGTTCTTAAATTAAGGCATTTTCAAGTGTTCCCAATTATGTCACTAACCTTTAACTGTTCACATTAAAGTGAAACCATTTAAAAAGAAAATTCCTCCTTTAAATAAAGACCATCGCCTGCCTTGCACACGTTGTGCATGCCCCCAGAGCCTAGGCAAAATTAAACACAAATTTGCCACTGATCGCACTAAAATCAATTCAGATGAAGAGGTTAATCACTTGCATTATTATGTTTTCCCCCATATGAAATTAACTTCAAGATAATTTCAATTCATCCTGACACAGAACACAGCACAAAACGAGTTGTTGACGTGTGTGTGTGTGTGTGTGTGTGTGTGTGTGTGTGTGTGTGTGTGTGTGTGTGTGTGTGTGTGTGTGTGTGTGTGTGTGTGTGTGTGGTGGGTGTGTCTGTGTCTGTATTATGTGTCTACATGTATGTCTGTATCTGTGTGTTCGTATTAGTGTCCCTATTAGTGCATGTGCAGGGTTTTGTGTATGTTGGTGTAAAAATAAATGTGTATGTTTGTGTGTATGTGTGTGCATCTGTGTTTCTGTAAATGTGTGTGTCTGTGTATGACTTTGGGTGTGTATGTCTTTTTGTGTTAAAATAAATAGCACAACATTTCCTACATAAATAGGTACTTTAAGGTTGAACAATGTCAATAATCAAGCAAGCAAGCAGATCAGTAATATAGGCCTACTGTCTGTTATTTTGTTTCATCATTCATTCATCTGTTTATTTTTACCGTTTTTATTTATTCTTTATTCATTCATTATTCTATTTATTATTTATTTTATTTACTTATTTATACCATGTATTTGTTTACTAAATTTACTTATTATTTTATATTATTATTTATCTATTTTACTATTTACTTCTTTTTTATTTAAGTATTTATTTGTATGCTGTGTGTCAAGAAATTATGGAGACCCCTGGCTTTTTGGGTCCTGCCACTCCCCATGACAGATATACTGACCATGCCCCTGTCATAAACAACGTTTAATACCGCAGATATGAAATTCTAATTCTAATTCTCTCTGTATGACATGATGCCAGTACAATTTCCTTTTTTAATCATGCAAATAGGCATCAGTGCTGGAGACCTTGTGCCTGTTACACCCAGGCACGTGTAGGCTTGGCAGGCGGTAATTCCTAGCTTTGAATGCATAAGTTGCCTTGGAAATTCAATCTGTACAGGCTGCATTACACTG
>JZLH01S0092541.1:3921-16563 GCA_001188425.1 Eucidaris tribuloides | reverse complement strand
TGTGTGTATGTGTGTGTGTGTGTATATGTGTGTGTGTGTTGTTGTGTGTGTGTGTGTGTGTGTGTGTGTTGTTGTTGTTAGTTATATATATATATATATATATATATATATATATATATATGTGTGTGTGTGTGTGTGTGTGTGTGTGTGTGTCAGTGGGAGAGTGTTCGTGTATCTGTGTTTGTCTGTCTGTGTCCGTGTGTGTGTCAGTGGGTGAGTGTTTGTGTATCTGTGTTTATCTGTCTGTGTGTTTGTATGTGTGTGTGTGTGTCAGTGGGTAAGTGTTTGTGTGTCTGTGTTTTTTCTTGTATTTGCGTGATAATAATGACAGCCTCTTGGCGTATTATCTTAAAAGTTGATACGTGAAGCATTTATCAAAGTCATTTGTGTTATTTGCACTCATTTGCCTCGGGGCTGTTTATTTGGTCTTTATTGATAATCTATTGAATTCAACCTTGTGCTTGTGTGACAACAATAACAAGGTCGTATATGTAACAAATAATATTATGCTGATTTATCAAATTCCTTTGAATGTTTGTGCAGAAAACATAAAATAGAAAAATAAACAATAAAAATCAAATATTTCATTTTTTAAAAAAAATTAACAGAATATTTACATTATATATATATGAGAATTATATTGGTTAGACATTAATCATGACATTATGATTTGTAATCTCGAAGAGGTTATGGTTTTAATTTTCTCCGAAAAGTATTTTTGAAGGATTATCTTTCTCGACGTGAGATAAAATAGTACGATATTACAAGTTGGGGTGAATTAAACGCCCCACCCCTATAGAGAGGCAAAACTTGTTTGATTTTTTTTTATTTGTTCTAGTCCCTCTGTCATAGGCGCGCCTGCATTGGATAATGTTTCATCCTTGGCGGACGAAAGGAGAAAGGCTATTCAATGATTTCATTTCAAATCATTTTTCCCATTTTCCAGTTATATCTTTACTAGGACACAACACAATTGTACAACAATAATACTGTTGTGTTGGTACAACTCGGGGGTGGTATTATTTTACAAAATTGATACTGTCGATGCGGTACCCCCTAAAATTATAGACTAGGGTTACCTGAATCTGAAAATACCAACATTTGGCCCGTGTAATCATTCTAACCCGTCCCCCCCCCCCGTACATACCCCCTGAAGTTGGCACTAGTGCATCCATTTATCATGCCCAAAAGAGTAGTCCCACATACCATGATTTATGTAGGGTACACAAATTACAACATGTGGAACTGCTATAAATAACCATTTTCATGGGCCTACCTACCTGGACATTGGTTATGATTAGGGTAGGGGATAGGGTGCCCTAACCCTACCCTAAACCCTAACCCTATATTTGTGCTCTTGGGCCTGGTGAGCTTAATGCAGAAGCGGAGATTTAGTACCGGAGTGGAGGAGGGGGGGGGGGGCAAAACACCGAAGATTGTTTACCTTTTGAATAAATTCACAGATAACCAAATCTAACCAAAAATAATATAACATTTTAAAAATTGAGTTTCCCCCTAAAAAAAAAATCGAGGGGAGACATGCCCCTGTTTATGGTGCCCTAACCCTACCCTAGACCCTATAACCTTAAACATTGTTCGTCCCTTTTACAAGCTTGACATTTTGAATCGCTAATCAAACTAATAAATTCTAGAAAATAAATACAACAACAGAGGGACTGGAACATAAAATTTATTTTTTTTCGCCTCCCTCTACGGGGTGGGTGTTAACCCCCCGGGGGGGGGGGGGAAACTCAAATTTGGTTCCAACGGAGGTGTGCCGCTGAAGTTGAAAAACCCTACCCTTCTTTAAAGTGATAGGCTAACATTGTGGAGCTTCAATTTAAAAAGAATGTCAAATTTTGATATCTGAACTACATAGTAGTGTTCATAATGGACAAATAAACACCCTAGAATAAAAAAAGTTCGGAAAATTACACTGCCAATGGCAAGTTATGCATGAATAAACAATTATAACTCGGGGCGATTTAAATAGCCTAGGTGTACACACATTAAGTCTATGTGAGAAAATGGGCAGGTGAATCCGATCAACTTACGATTTTTACTTTTTTAAAGCACTAAATACTAATTTTTAAATCCAATTTATTTCAGGGCGTCATTTTTAGACCTTATCAAAGACAATGATAGCATGGGGAATCATGTAGCTCAGATTTTTTTTAACTGTAGTAAATGTTAGCCAATACCTTTAAGGGTCATTTTGGCCGAAAATGGTACCATTATTAAGGAGGTTTTTTTTTTTTAAAGAAAAAATGGCATTTTTGTGCAGTTTAGCGATGAAATACGCGAAAATATCTAATGTAAATAGTAAAATTTCGAAATTATAATTCATGTTTAAGGATTTTTCTGCGAAAAGTCACCATTAGAGCGGCACACTCCCATTAAAGACACTATATAACACTGTGGAAGACACGTTTAAAAAATTGTCAAACTTTGCTATCGGACATATCTGACAGTGTTTGAATGGACAAATAAACACCTTAGAACACAACAGTTTGGACAGTTATGCTGTCACTAGTACAATATGTGCAGATACAAATTGGCACATTAATTTCCTATCAGGCGATAGGAAATTCTGCAACACAGCAGTCTATGGGGGAAAGCTGGAATGGTCTCTCAATGACTTTTACTTTTTTAAAGCACTTACTGATCGTTTTAAACTGCAATTTTTCCAGGGCTTCATTTTTAGACCATGTCAGAGACACTGGTATCATGGGGAATCATGCAGCTCAGAGTTTTTTAAACTGGAAACACTGTTATACAGTGCCTTTAACCTTACTTGGCAAGTACCCCCCGGGGGTGATAAAGATAAATGACATGATTGGGGGTAGTCCTCAACTTGGGCTGAAACTACTCTAGAATCAAGTAAACTATATAAGGATTCTCCTGTGAAAATCTTGTATTCAAACGTTCACTCATTCTAAAATAACGTATGTCAATATCCCTTGTGGTATTGTGTGGCTCCCTATGGATCTTATTTTATATCTGGCCCGGATAAAATTAAAATACTAGTATGTTTATGCCTGATTCTGCTTAAATAAACAAATTAGAGGCAAATCCTTCCAGCTGGGAGATCCATTTCAGCTAGTGTACAGTTGGTATATATTTTAACTGATTTGGTTCTTGGGGCATTTTCATTTGTTCCCAATCATGTCACTAACATTTAATTCACACTAGCTTCGTAATTCGGTGTCATATTTCCCGTGAAGTAGTTTTGATGATGTGGAAAGACTTCCAACCACACAATAAGAAAATAAGGTTCAAATTTGCACTTTAAAGGTGCAGAACAATGTCACACTGGGAGCACCATTTGAGGTGCAACTCCGGACCTTTCCTGAAAGGTGCAAGATTGCACCATATTTTTTTAAGTATTCTTCTTTTTCTTGCAAACAGTATTTGTGTTTGTGAACTACAATTTACGTTCATTCGAGTGCTATTTGTATTATTTACATTATAATGCAATTTATTATCATTTCAAAATATTTAAAAACTCATACATATATGACCTGCCGGGGTTCGAACCTGTGACCTTCCGCAAGTGAGGCGGACGCTCTACCAACTTGGCCAACACGCTGGCCGTGATGATGTGTATATTCACATAATTATGTAGTGTTGAAGCCAAAGGTGCATAATTTTCATCCTTTTGATGTGCAAACCTTGGACACTGACATAGGCCGTTTTCGAAATATATTCTAATTCCATGCATAGCTTTTACACAAAGGTTGTTTTTGACAATTTGAAAGCTTGTCTGAGCTTGTCCGACATAGATAATAGTATAATGTATGCAAGTTTCATTTTCGGTATTGAAATTGTATTCATAGAAACAGATGAAAGAAATAGCTCACACACCGGGTTTTAGAAGAGAAAACATCCGTAACTTTGAATACATTATGAAAGTGGTCTATTGGAGGCAAAATATGCACCTAAAAGGTGCAAACTTGCAAACATAATGGAGTGGGGCGAGCGATCAGCCGCGAAAGGTACAGATTTGCTCGGATACCGCGACAGAAATTGCTCTGCACCTATTTCCGCAAAGTTGCACCTTGTGCGCATCTTTATGTTTTTAGTGTGCAACAAGCAAAGTCAATATGTTCCTCTGAAGCAGTCTCAGAAAGCAGACGACATCCGGCGATGAAGATTTTTTCCTATCTCCATAAGACAATGATAAGGACGATAAGGCTACTAATTAAAGATGATGGCCTTCTATTCACATCATTATATAAAATGTACTGACAAATCGCATGACGGTAAATTTTACGGTGTTTGCAATAGTAAACTGTCTTTAGAATTGAGAAAGAAAAAAAATTAACTTGAAGAGGTCTTGTCTAAAATATGAAGCCTATCCTCAAGTGGCAAAATTAAATTTCGGGTGAGTGAATGGGCGCCCCCCCCCCCAACGAGTTGACCCACGATACGTCACTGCTTTGGGGTAAAACTGCAAGGGAGATGTTAAAAATGATGAGTAAAACCCATTTTTTTCTATCATTTTTAAGAGGTGTTGTTTCTTCAAGATATAGTTCGTGTAGATTTTTACCTTGAATTCGTGTAACTATACTGAATTGGTGTCACTGTGTCAAAGTGATTTCTATATTAAAGTGGTTGATCCCCGGGGTTGATCAAATATTGATTTTATGGTGATAACATGATCACATGTTACCAAAACAATGCAATACAATACCTGCAATACAGATGATTAAAAAGTTATCTAATTCCTATGTCATGTGATGTAAGCAAAGTGATGGTGATAAGTTTAGTAACAGTAATTATTTGGTAGGATTTGCAAATAACATGAAATGCAGTAACTCTTTGTGATTTAGGTCTTTTGATAGTAATTGTATGGGTGCTATCGGCTCCGGTGCGCTGAGAAGACAATCGGTTTCATACTTTTTAATTTGAATGACAAACGTCACTGAAGTTCCTACCAATGATATTCATCGTAAGAAAAAGTCATATTGAACTAACTAAATGAGTTACAATGTCTTGTCTCGACAGCGTTTGGGTTTTTAAAGAAACTCGTACATTTTTGAAAGGTTAGACACATAAGTCCAAAACAACCCAGCACCAAAAGTGTTAAGAGTAAGACCGTGTAGTATCTGTAAGAATTGTTGTTGAAACACCGTAAATGGTTGAATTTATTTTAACTTTGTGCATACCGGAGGATTTTTTTCTCGAATATCATTGTTATTGTTGAAATAAGGTTTCTTTTGGAAAATGACATTTCATAGCTTGGGTGTCTCATTTCCCCGCATTGATAATAAATGACGTCATAGATGGCATCACAAAAGTTTTACGTGGAACGTGATGCATGCAGTCATTTTTACCCACCATACAATATCAGAATCATTCCAGAGATATATGGTTTACTCTCCGTGCTGAATGCTTGTTTTCACGTTTTTCGGCGGAAAGGTAAAATGGAAAAGGTTGGGCCCTATTTCTATTTGTATAGTTCAGTTATATTTTGATAAATACACCAATAGTATAATATCCTGACTAAGGAAAGTCCATTGGCGAGAGGGGGTAAAATTTGGCCGGCCACAGGGTGATTTTTGGGGTCACCAATGACCCTTTCTAACTAGTTGATATGCCAGTCATGACATTTTTGTAATATATACCTAAAGTACTATCTGTTGCCCAAATTTGATCCATGGGGTAAATTTGACCCGCATCCGGGTATTTTTTTTTTGGGGGGGGGGGGGGGTGTCGGTGATAGCCACTTTCCAACCAGTTTATATGTCAGTATGATATTTTTGTCATGTACACGCATACTACTATCTGCTGCCAAAAGTTGGTCCATGGGCTAGATGAGGTATATTTGACCCGGCACGGGGTCATTTCTAGGGGGTCGCGGACGACCACATTCCAACTAGTTGATGTGTTAGTTATATTTTGGTAATGTACACCATCAAAGCAGCAGCAACAACAACAACAAACAACAAACACAAACAACAACAAACAACAACAACAAACAACAACAACCAACAACAACAAACAACAACAACAAACAAACAACAACAAACAACAAAAACAAACAACAACCAACAACAACAACAAAAACCAGCAACAACAACAACCAACAACAACAACAACCAACAACAACAACAACCAACAACAACAACCAACAACAACAACCAGCAACAACAACAACCAACAACAACAACAACAACAACAACCAACAACAACAACAACCAACAACAACAACAACAACAACAAACAACAACAAACAACAACAACAAACAAACAACAACAAACAACAACAAACAACAACAAACAACTAAAAACAACAACAAACAACGACAAACAACAACAAACAACAACAAACAACAACAAACAACAACAACAAACAACAACAAACAACAACAACAAACAATAAACAACAACAACAACAAACGACAACAACAACAACAACAAACACTCCCCCTACCCTATTAGCATAACTTATTAATGAAACGTTTTGAGCAAATTAATTTTGCGGGAGTGCTTTTACTCTCATAATTGATCCGTCAAGTTATGCATACGTAACCACGTTACTGGCACATATTACGAGCAAAAATGTATTTTTTTTAAAACTGGATAAGGGTTATTTTGATGGATTTGCAATAAAGGAATTTGACAAATTCTGTTATTTAGTGCCTAAGGCACACACACACACACACACACACACAACACACACACAACACACACACACACACACACACACACACACACACACACACACACACACACACACACACACACACACACACACACACACACACACACAAAATATGATTTTGTACAATGATTGATCCGTCAAGTCGTCATACATGAGTGAGCATATATTACAGGCAAAATTGTAACTTTTTTTAAAGGGATAAGGGTAATTTTGGTGGATTTGTGATACATGATTTTGACAAATTCTGTTTCTGATGAATGATTAAGTGCTATTTAGTGCGCCAATGCAACGGTAATACCACCAGGCTACGCTGAGTGACAGAATGCCACAGATAACCCTCTCAGTACCAAACAGACCCATTCCAATTCCAATAATAACACAATGTCTTGTCTGCATGGCGGACTAAGATAATTAACTAGATTCACATATCCAAGAATTATATTTCATTTCTGAATTCAATAAATTTTTATTTCATTAGTAATTGGAAGACGTGTGTTTAATAAAAAAAAATTGCAGAAAAAAATGATGGTACATGTAGGTGATTTTTTTTACTGCACTTGAACTTTGTTTCCAATCTATTAAGAATTATTTTTCCTGCGTTAGTTGGACTATTTTGCTTAGAGTGTTAGTGGATGAAATGTTTCGGATTATATGTTTGTTTTATCTTTTTGGAGAGTGGATAACTTTGTATGCAAATATGCTTGCCTATCACCTCACATACTTTACCCACCCCGGTCCGCAATTTGCCTTAAAAGTACAAAGTAATACAAGAAAGATCATTTTGGTAGGGTAAATTTTGGTTTCATTTCTCCCTTCATAGTAAGACGTCACCAAGAGTAAATCCGTTATAATATGAACCAAAGAGCAACATTACTTCCTTTTTTTCAAGAGAGGGTTTTTTTTCGTTACTCCTCTTATAGTTTTTACAAATTACACAAATTTCAAGTATTAAAGGTCAGATTCATCTGAACCTATCTGTTCATATTAAAATGAAAACATTTGAAAAACAAATTCCTCATTTAAAGACCATCGCCCGCCTGGCACGAGTTGAGCATGCACAGAGCCTTTGCAAAATGAAACACAAATTAGCCACTGGATGCACGTATATGATCGCACTGATCTCAATTTCGATAAAGAGGTTAATCACTTGCGTAATTATCGTTTCTCAAATGATATTCAAATTAAGATGATTTCAATTTATCCTGAAACGGAGCACAGCGCAAAACAAGTTTTTGATGCGCGCGCGCGCGCGTGTGTGTGTCATTAAGTGTGTGTGTGTGTGTGTTTGGAGGGGGTGGGAAGAATCAAATTTCCCAAACCGCTTACTCATGCAGGTATTATAATTTTTCACATTCCAGGTAATCACTCATCCTTAGTTTTCACAGACAGCCATGTCCTTCATCAATAGCATAAGGCAAGAAGTGATCTTTCACTGTCTTGCTGGGAAGGATGCAAATGAGATTCCCTGCCTTTGAATTCTACCTTTAAACAATCACGTAAGCAAGGAGGTGACTCCAAGGGTTCACCCTGGTTTTGCTAATTTAATGTTTTTCTGTTTATCTGTTTAACCAAAAAAATAAAATATGACTTTGTACTTGCGTGACAATAATGACATTCTTTTGGGGGTATAATCAAACTATCTTAAAAGTTGATTCGTGACACAATTATCATATATTTGCACTTATTTGCCTTGGTTTTTTTTTTTTGGTCTTACTTAATAATAATTCCAGCTTGTACTTGCGTGACAATGATAAAGTCTTATCTGTAACAAATAATATTATCATGATTTATCAAATTCCCGTGAATGTTTGTGCAGTAAACATACCCAATCTATTTTATGCATGTGATATTGATGGAATTTGTTATCAAACTGCAATGAACAATATACGTACAATACAATCATACACACTTTTTGGATTACAACATATTTGCAAAATGATAGTAGCATTTACAGAATGCATAAGCCGTTTGATAATATGGGAGCTAACATAGCATGATAATGCTAATCGTGGTTAATACCAATTGATAAAAAAATAAACAATAAAACACAAAAAATATTTCATTATTTGAAAAATTAACACAATATTTACACTATAGACATCGGATAATTATATTGGTGAGGCATTAAGCATGACATCATGATTAATAATCTTCAAGAAGTTTTAGTTTTACTTTTTCTCCGTAACGTATTTCTTAAAGGACCATCTTTCTTGACTTAAGATAAAACAATACCAGAGGGCTTCCTTTAAAAAGAAATGTAATTCAGCACATATTTCACCCCTCTGAATCTTTGTCGTTCATTCAATAAACATTGGCCGCCTTGGACTTTTTAACATGGTAATGTCTGAATTCAGAACAATGGGTATTCTTGTTTTTAATGATAATACTTTTGGTGTTTAAGAGAATCGTTTTAATGTTTGAATGATATCTAAAGTGTTCAGGCTCGTTACTGCATCTGGTATCTATGATAGGTGGCGTCGCGGATGTTATTATTATATTGTTATTATCACCATTATTATCAGAATTATTACTATTATCATCATTCCCAAATTTGCAGACATATTTCTTTATTTCGCTCAAAGTTGCTGTCGTCTTTGCAAACCGACCAGTTACACAAAGTGCGTATAGTAATCTACCGGCACGGAAACTTCGACTTGCATGTGAAATACCACCTACCACCAAAACCCATATACATGTATGTACTGAAATTTACAGTCAAGAATTTGATCTTCTAAGTTAAAATTGACGTAAGAAATATTAGTACTCCACATGCGGCAATCCAAACAAACGGGTTACGTATCAATACACTAAATATGTGCCGTCTTTCACAATTCCTCAAGAAGCGGACGATTTCTTTCCAGTCTTCGGCGGGCAGATTCCCAACGTCGCTGTACAAGGAAACGTGGTTCGCACAATTGAACATTTTTGGTTGTTCGGATTCCAGATTTCTCTTCATGTGGAGCTTCCATATACGATTTTCCTCTAGGTCGTAGATGATGACTCCAACATTTCGGCGTCCTATTAAAACAAATAACAAGTAGAATAATCACTACTGTTGCTGAAGGTATAATGTCTTCGTATAGGGTCACTAGCTACAGGGTTCACTCTCTGAACATTGCCTCCCCCATAAATGAACAGATGAATTGAAAAGAAGAGTAAAACAATTTGATTAATCAATCAATAATTTGATATGTATCTATAAGCAATGTGGTGCGTTGTCACACCTAGCCGATATTGCTCGCCGGAGCAACACCGAAGCACAAATTTGTCGATTTTCTGGGATCGGTAGTACTTCGGCAGCCCAACGGTATTACATCGGTAAGAACGGTAATACATCGTCATGACCTCGGCAGGATTACGGTATCACATCAGCACCAGTATACGGTAACTACAATGTACGACCACCGGAGAGCCGCCGATCCATACTAGTGCTCTATCGACATTAACGAAGCTATACTGAAGTACTGTAGTTGTTCTACGTTAACAAAATATAAACGAACACAAAGGTGAAAAAAAAGATATGTGTACACTATTACAAAGTGTCATGTTAAATTGGTACATTTAGCTTTCTCTTTTTTGTAGGATGTTTTTCCCCAATTCGCCCACTTTAGAACAGTATTGTAGTTTTTTTTTTTTTTTACTCTGGAGTAAGTAGCGATTATGAGAAGGGTACACACTAAGAAATAAAGGAGTAATTGGGGTGTAAAACTTGATACAATAGCAACACCCTATAGGGTGTAAATTATCTCCTATATGGTGTAATCTAAACCCTATAAGGAGTAATTTTACACCTTATAGGGTGTAATTCTTACATTTTACACCCTATGGGGTGTAATTTTACACCCGTTGGGTGCATATTGTAATTCTACACCCCTAAAGGTGTAGAATTTCTAGGGTGTTGCTATTGTATCAATTTCTGCACCTCAATTTCTCCCTAATTTCTTAGTGTGTAGGGTGTGAGAGGGGCATCCCCTCCGACTGTCGGGAAAAAATGAAGCCTAGGTCACATTTGGTCTACGATGACCTAACTGAGTCCGTAAGCTTATCACATAGTCCATTTCGTACGATCCCCCAAGGGTGATAAGCTTTGATTGTACGATTTCGCACGATTTCACGGGCTGCCCATGGGAATCGTAGCGTCTACGATTTTTGTTTAATGTGAAATTTGACAAAATTTTAAAAAAATCGTAAGCCCGTCGCCATTAGACTTATCGTACATGGCATTGTAAGATCGACGCATCATCGCACCGAGGGTGTGCGCTGATTGTACAATCCTCGTACGATGAAGCCTATAGGTCACACTTGACTACGTACACCGTACGATAACTTTATCTACGATTTGTCGTACGATTTTTGGGGCATCGCAGATGGCGACGGGCTACGATGTATCTACGAGCATCGTGCGATTTCTTGTACAGGCCTTTCAGTTCGGGCTGGTGGAGAGGCTGTACGAAGATCGTACATCTATCGTATATACAGAGATCGCGCGATGGCCCTGTAGTCTCCTCGGCCTCTTCACAGATCGTTCGATATCGTACAGAGATTGTACGATATCGTACGGAAATCGTACGATATCGTTCAGGGGCTGCACAAAGATTGTGCATAGCCATTGTGCCATTTTAGTGTTCAAGTACCCACTACAATAGCCGATATCGCACAATGACTGCACGATCAGCGCAAATTAGCCTCGGTGTGATGTCCTGCGTCGATCGTACGATGCCATCTACGAAAAATGTACGGGCTGCGGGCTTACGATCTTAAAAATTTGTCAAACCTTCACGCTAAACAAAATCGTAGAGGCTATGATGGCCTTAGAAAGTCCATGGAATCGTACGAAAATCGTACAGTCAAAGCTTGTCACCGTACGGAGATCGTACGATATGGAAGATACGTAAGGTCATCGTGGGCCAAATGTGACCATGGGTTTTTGGGGAGGGGCAGCAAAATCGTACGATCCTGGTACAGCTATCACAGGATTCCCTGAACCCGATCGTACTATATCTGTGAAGAGGCTGAGGAGACTGCAGCGCAAATGCACTGATATCGCACGATCACTGTATGATAGCTGCACGATCTCCGTCCAACTTCTGCACCTGCTCGAGCTCAAGGGCCCTTGGGCCCCTACAAGAAATCGCACGATGCTCGGAGATAATGTGAACACATACGTCGTAACCCTAAGCCATCTGCGATGCCCCCAAAATCGTACAATAAATCGTAGCTATACTTATCGTGCGGTGTCCGCAGTCAAATGTGACTGAGGCCTTAAATCTTAAATTTCGTCATTTTGTTCACCTTGATTCTAAGAAATAAAAACGTTTGTTAATTATAGTCATGGTGTAAACAGACATTTTGAATTTGTTCTTCTGCGCCATTCGGTGAAAACTAATTTAGTGAAAAATGCCCAATAGGATCTGTATTATTTTGTTTTGCAACCGTATATTAGATATTGACCTATTGACCACACCTCCATCTTCTTGTGATTTGTTATTTTTTACTCGCCGATCAACAGGGGCATGACCCCTATTGCCACCTGCGTGTCAGGACAGTTACCCCCTGGACAATTCCCCCCGGACAACTACCACCCGGAAAATTCCCCCCGAGAACAATTCCCCCCTAGGACAACTACCCCCCGGACAACTACCCCCTAGGACAACTACTCCCAGGACAATTCCCCCCAGGACAACTACCCCCGGACAACTACCCCCTAGGACAACTAGCCCCCGGACAATTCCCCCAGGACAAGAACCCACAAAACAAACAATAATTATTACACTTTGTTTGTTTGTTCCCCCAGGACTAGCCCAAAACAAATAATACTAATTATTACACTCTGTTTTTCAGTGCTTCAACGTCTTATATGTAACTACAAATAGATATTTAAAATAGTCATATCATAATCAAGATACGGGTGGGTTATTGAAAATATAATACTAAAAGTGTAAAATTTCTTACTTGATTAATTGATGAATTAATCG
>JZLH01S0092540.1:3473-21193 GCA_001188425.1 Eucidaris tribuloides | reverse complement strand
ACTTGCATCTAAAAAGCTGATAGAGTTGCCAATTTAACAATCCTCCATAACAAGGATCAAATAAACTTTGAACAAACATAACTCTTGAACCGTTCAACCAAATTTGTTCAAACTTTCACAAATTTCCTTCGTGTATTGTTCTGTAATCTCTGAATGCAGGAATGTGTCTGGGTTTCATTCCACTTTAACAAAGTGTGTATGTTCTTTTACATACCCTTTTATCTCAGGGGTACACAGAACAATAGGAGGGAACAAATGTGTACACAGATCAATTTCACGTGAATTTGTGTGTATAAGTGATAAGTGTGTGTGTGTGTGTGTGTGTGTGTGTGTGTGTGTGTGTGTGTGCGCGCAAGCAAGCAAGCGTGTAGTATTAGGAATTCATGCTAACGTCAATACCCTTTTTAGCCAGCTGACCACATTTTGATGATTTGCAGAACTTCGCGGGACGAAAGTATAATTGTGACGTTCTTCCCACTAACTTCTGTAACATATTTTCCTTATATCTGAATTAAAATTTAAAAATACTAATTATCTTTCGAAGTATTTAGCCTCTTGCTCAAAGTATGACTAAATGCTATAATAAATAAACAACAACACCTTACACAAGTGTTTGTATCGGGGTTTGTATATGGTTAATTAAATTAAACTGGATACAGTTGCAGCTTATATCATCATTAGCAATTGACGTTTGCGCACCCAAATAATGTTTTCGATGAGACTTCTTCAATTTGTGTGTTTCTGTGTCTGTTCTTTCTTTTACTCTTCCTTTGCTTTTCATATTAATATTAGATGCATTTACAACATATTTTATGTTTTGTTTTGTTGCTTGTTATGTATTACCGATTATATGTTCATGTTCGTTTTGCATATTATGCAGACTTGTTGGTTGCGTGCAATTGCTTTTAGCCGCGTTTAAATAAATAAAAAGACACAAATGTGGTGAGGAATGTTGTGATGAAAATAGAGGAGGATTTATAACCTACCAGTACGATTCCAATTTCCTTTCTCTCAACAGTTTAGTTTTGTTACTATTCTTTTTTCCCCTTTACTTGTTTTTTTTTTTGGGGGGGGGGGGTTGTTGAATGTGTTTACAGTGTATTTTGTTTTGTTGCTCTTATGTATTGCTGATAATATATATTCATTAATATATTCATTTCCATTTTGCATATTATGCGGACTTGCTAGGAAATATCCTCTCAGCTGTGTGTAACTGCTCGTTTTAACCGCGTTTAAATGAATTAAACATACAAAAATGAAAGAGGATTTACACGTATAACCTACCCGAACGATTCCAATGTGCTTTCTCTCAATAGTCTATTTTTTGTTGTTGCTTATCTCTCTTTACTTGTCTTTCTCTTAAAATTGACGTTATGTTAACATAATTAGAACACAAATTCGGTTATCAAAAACACATACATTTGATCTTGGCGTGTCAAGTAGTAAGCTGCATGTATTAAGCGTGTTGGTAGAGTGAGTAGCCACGAGCTGTGATAAAATAACATCAATTCCTTTGACTTAAAACACCATTTCATTTGCATTATATTGTACAAGAAGACTACGGAACAAAATTGTATTCCGGTGAGAAACAGACACACACACAGACACAGACACACAGACACAGACAGACACACACACAGACACACACACACACAGAGAGACACACACATACACACACACAGACACACACAGACACACACAGACACACACACATACACACAAACACAGACACACACAGACACACACACAGACACACACACATACACACAGACACACAGAGACACACACAGACACACATAGACACACACAGACACATACAGACACATACAGACACACACAGACACAGACACACACACACAGACACACACACATACACAGACAGACAGACAGACAGACATACACACAGACACACACATCATACATGTATTGAGAAGACAGCATTGAAGCAATCATCTATCACCATCTTCACAGACATCACATGCATAAATAAAGACTCAAATTATGGCACGAATATATGCACTTGTCTTTGTAATAAATGTAAGCCTATAATTTGGAAATGCAGCATATGGTATGTACTTCATGCAAATAGATTATACGAGACCTGTAACTTCATTTCAAGACAACACGGACTTGAATTTAAGACTATATTTATCTATAATTTATAGTTAAGATTTTATTACAACAAATATAAAAAAAGAAAACCCTCAGATACTGTCTGTATGGCAAAACAATACAAGACTCTCACAAACAGTTAACTTGAATGTATCATAAAAAATACAACATCAAACAAGGGAGAAAACATGACATATTACAAATTCCTATTTTCAATATCATTGTTACTTATATTACGGTTATTGCTAATTAATACTTCACATACACTTTCATTACATTTAAACACTTCCATTTAAACAAAATGGACAACGGCGCTATGAAAATTCCATTTATTATTATTATTATTATTACCACTATCATTATTATTACCTTTTTTATTACCATTATCACCATCATAACTATTACCATTACAATTACCATTATCATTATACATGTAATCGTCATCAGGAAATAATTATTACTTAGTTATACAGAAGAAAGTTTATCTTGTTGAAAGAATTATTACTTAAAGCCACTGGCTAACATTTACCACAGTTAAAAAAATGTGAGCTATATAATCCTCCATGCTCCAAGTGTCTTTGATAAGGTCTAAAAATAAAGCCCTGAAAAATTGTACAGTATTTCAAAATAATTATTGATTGCTTTAAAAAAGTGAAAATCGTAAGTTGACCGGATTCACCTGCCCATTTCCTCCTATAGACTTACTGTGTGTGGATCTAGGCTATTTTATACTCGCCCCGAGTACTAATTGTTTATTCATTAATATCTTGCCAGTGGCAGCATAGATTTCCAAACTTTTGTATTCTAGGGTGTTTACTTGTCCATTCAAACACTACTATGTAGCTCAGATAGCAAAAGTTTGACTTTTGTATTTGAAGCTCCACAATGTTAGCCTATTACTTTAAAATTGTTCGAGCCCGTCTGTGTAAGTTTTTTTCACAGCGGCTCATAAAAGCACTTAGTTTAGTGTTTATCCAGCGTCGAGAGCCAAAGTATTAGTTATTAATTATTACTTAGTTATACAGAAGAAAGTTAATCTTGTTAGTAACAAGATTAACTTTCTTCGGTATAACTAAGTAATAATTCTTTCCTGATGACGATGAATACCCTTTATAAACAATAATTTAATTATAAAAGCTATCTGAAAATTTTCATGTACTATTGTCGTTACGTCTCACTTGTGTTGTGTTTCCATCGTACCGTATTGTATAGTGCCGCATGGCATTTCATTGTACATGTATTGTATTTGTAATGTATTTGTAATGTAATGTATTGTAATATCACGTAATGTAATGTAACATGTAATGTAATGTAATGTAATGAGATGTAATGTAATGTAACGTTATGTAATGTAATGTAATGTAACATTATGTAATGAGATGTAATGTAATGTAATGTAACGTTATGTGATGTAATGAGATATAATGTAATGATGTAATGTAATGTAATGTAACATGTAATGTAATGTACTGTAACGTTATGTAATGTAATGTAATGTAATGTAATGTAATGTAATGTAATGTAATGTAATGTAATTTAAGGTAATGTATAATATAAGATAATGCAGCGTAATTGTCTGATTGGCTTTTTGTCGTATAGTGTTTTGAAGCTCATTGTAGATTTTATCACTTATTGTTTCAAATGATTTCTTTTTACTTCTGGGCCCTGTTCAGATAAGCTTTCCGTAGCTTCACAGGGTGCCAGACCATTTGATTTATACATTGTCATGTTTTTATAATTTTCTTTAGAATGGTTGGTTGAATAAAAAAATGAATCGTCAACAGGTTCCCGTTGGATCCCTGAGGACAACACCTTTTTTCCTCGACGGTGCTTTGCTATCTGGCCATGGTTTGGCCGTGGAACAGGTTCCCATGTGGACCCTAGATTTCACCCTGGCGCGCCCCTATTTGATTATGTGTGCATATGTGTTGATAAGCATCAATGAATATCGTAATTATGTACGAGCATGTAGGGAATGTGACAATACAATACTTTGCGAAAGCTTGATGAAAAATTTAATTGACAACAGATAATAACAGCGGCGACGATTTTTTTTTTTGGGGGGGGGTGGGAGGGCAGAAATGAAAAATAATATGATGACAACACACTGATAAACGACATTTTGCAGCACACTTTTTCTGGAACATTATTTTGGCACATTTTCTCGGTGTATACGTCGATATATTCCATGTAATAATACAAGGGTTGGCCCAGAAGAATTGCTACGAGTTATGATCGCCTAATTTCTTTCGACATTGATCGGACAAAATGCACTTAATTTTTATTTCTGTTGTTAGAAACATTCTTTTTCAATAAAATGATACGCGAAGATCATTGATTGAGTAAGGCGTTTTTGATTCTAGGGCCATTTTTCGGAGGCCAATGCAATATAAAACCCAAAAGTTCTCTCGCTCATTTTTCAACGTGGCTGGACCGGCGCGTCATTGGAAGCCGCAGATATATCTGGCGCGTCTCAGCCTAAGCCATACCGGACACCTAAACAAACCCCAGCAATGACAAAAGTTTGGAATGCCATCGGCTTTCATAAGGAAGAGCGATGCATGCTATGTCTCCATTGTCATCGCGGTCGTCGGCTGATGGTTAGCTGAGACGCCCAGAATATCTCGGCGTTCCGTATGACGCGCGCGCGAGAAATTGACAAATTTGGAAATTGCATTGCCTCCGAAAAATGGCCCTAGAATCAAAACGCCTTACTCAAAATCAATGATCTTGGTATCATTTTATTGAAAAAAGAATGTTCTAACCAACGAAATAAATATTAATGACATTTTGCCGATAATGTTGAAGAAATTAGCGATCATACTCGTAGCATTCTTTCTGGGCCACCCTGTATAATGAAAATTGACTTCAGTAAAGGAACCAAGAACGAAAACAGACAATAAACTATATATTTTTCAACTGCCAATGAATCTAACCATTGGAGTATGTAATAGATATAATCTTTGGAATACTACAGCCCATCTGTTGTTTTCGAGGTGTTTGCTTATTCTCAACTGTCTTGAAAATAATCACGAGGAATGATTAATAATATCACTTTATATCCACGTATTCCGCCATAATGATTGAGCCTTAATTCTTCAGCCTTATACAAAGAGTATAAATAGAACATCATGCATGTATACTAGTATGATACATTTACACTATGAGTAAAATGATACATCAATACAATCTCTTATATACTACTAGTTACTAAAAAAAATTGGATTTCCTGCTTATCACATATCACTCTACCTATACTATCAATACTACACTCCTGCTCATAATTATGGAATATTTTGTTGATTCTTTCTCCTATATCGTCCAAAATTTTTAAGATAAGTGTTTATTTCACAAAAACGTAGTATGTGAAGCAATTTTTGGATTTTATGCGATGAGTAACGTAAAAACTAAAATACATTTGAGCGCAATAACAATTATATATACATGTATTTATTTTTTTAAAAATCCACCAAAAATCATGAAAAAAGTATTAAATTAAAGACACTATATAACACTGTGGAAGACCCGTTTAAAAATTGTTGAACTTTGCGGTCTGACATATCTGACAGTGTTTGAATGGACAAATAAACACCTTAGAACACAAAAGTTTGGACAGTTATGCTGTCACTAGTATATTTATGTGCAGATACAAATTGACACATTAATTTTATATCGGGCGATAGGAAATTCTGCAACACAGCAGTCTATGGAGAAAAGCTGGAATGGTCTCTCAATGATTTTCACTTTTTTAAAGCACTTAACGATTGTTTTGCACTGCGATTTTTTCAGGGCTTCATTTTTAGACTGTATCAAAGACACTAGTAGCATGGGGAATCATGAAGCTCAGATTTTTTAAACTGGAAACATTGTTATACAGTGCCTTTAAAGTAATTAAAAAACAACACAAAAAAGTGATACATTTTGATCTAATGTCAATTATCATTAAATTAACATCAGAATAGTCTATACAAGTCTAACCACCACGTGACTCAACAACAACTCTGAATACGCCATTTTTTAAACACAGGTTTTAGCGTCGAGTCGGACGCTACAAAATGCTCAGCATTCCTGAAAATACTTAGATTATAATTGTTTCACCAGGGGTGTGAGCAAATATTAATCCCCACGTTCACGGAAAAATGGCAACTTCTAAAATGTCTTTAAAATATTCCGTAATTATGAGCATGAGTGTATAACATTTCAATTCGTCGATGACTTTTTGAATGAGATAACTTACTCATAATATTCCAAGTTTTTCCAGAATTAATAACATTTTCACCAAATTAATTTTTAGATGTAATGTTCGCTTTTTAATTATTTACTTGAAATATTTATTTTATTTGATACTACTACTACTATGGCTACTTGTATAGCGCAGCAGATCCAATAAGAAGACGCTCATGGTGCTGCAAAGCATATATTGAAAAACATGATAATCATAATGCAATAAACATAAGAAAGCCACACAACTACGTAATTTATACATACAGTCCTGGACAAAAGTTTGGAATATTTTTATTTCTTTGCATAGCCCTGTTTTAAAGTGCAGATTTCTTACGAATAATGATCAATCACCCAAGTAGAACAGATCATTCCTAAGTTCAAATGAGCTCTACTCAGGGGCGGTGCCATGCATGGTAAACTTTTAGGAGGGGCGAAATCCGTTGGAAAAATTTTGTCTGCCAAAAAACCCAAACAAAACAAACAAATTAGTAGTTTAACTGCAAGCCAAACAGCGTCCGATAAGCTGGGGCATGCAGGGGGGCCGACGATGACAAAAAACAAAACATTTTTTTTGTCAGCCAATTATTGTATTTCTCGACAACAATAGGTTGGGCAAAATTATCGGAAAAAAGTAAACTTCCCGTCATTTTAAAAGTTTGAAAAAATAGGGGTCGGCCGCCCCCTCCCCTGTCCCCTGTGGCGCTGCCCCTGGCTCTACTTAAGGACAAGGAACCTGTTCTTGATATTATTGAAAATTTCATTTTGTAGAAAAACATACTTCAAACTTTTGTCCATGACTGTGTTTATATAACAGCTGTATTTATTCCCGTGTGTGTCATTCTCATCACTTCTCTCACCTGTTACCAATGCCATTATATTCCCCATTTATCCTCGGTGATCCATGTATCTTTCGTCGAACAATGCATACTGATTACATAACTTATTGAACACTTTATAAGTATTTCACAGTTTTTAAAGTAAACGGTAAAGTAGGTGGTTTTTCGTCTTGGATTAGCGCCTTTAAGGCGCAATCTTACGACTTTACCCTCCCTGATGATCGGACCCTATCACGCCTGCAGAAGTGTGCAACGTCTCCACTCCCGGCATGGGAAGTATTCCAACTCGGTTATAGCACTAAGGCGCTCAAGCCAATTTTGTCTTCAACGGGATTTCTCGTCCTCTCAGGTACCCACCGGAGAGGGGCATTGCAGATGAAGTGTCTTACCCAAGGACACAGACGCCACGACGGGATTCGAACCAGGGATCTCTAGGTCGAGAAACATTTATCTTATCCACTAAGTCACGACGCTTCCAAGTCTAGCTTGGGGGAGGATAAGGGCTGGGGTGAGGATGATTTAAGGTTTGACCTGGTATCTAGATGGTGGTCAGTTAGGAGCAGGAATAATAGGAGTATAGGATTAGTTAGGAGTAAAGAAGTTTTAGTTAATCTCTTCAGTTTCCATCTTAGGGAAAAGATCGTATTCTGCACTACATGTATTCAAATAACATATTGTATTCCCATTCCTCGTCCCCCTTCTCCTTGGCTTCTCTCTCCAGTTTTAATTCGTGCATTTTGGCCGCGACAAAACACGTTATAAACTCCTCTCCGAGCGCCGAGGTGATCACTTCGTCATCTTTCAGAGCTTGTACGGCATCTTTCATATTAGTGGGAATATTGTCTGTATTTGGAGGTATGCTCTTCGTGTTAGTAGCTAAATCACACTGCTTGACCGCCGGCGGAAGTGGAAGTTTCTTCACGATACCGTCGATCCCAGCCGCCACTGTTGCCGCGAGGGCCAAGTAAGGGTTACACCCGCTGGCTCCCATGCGATTTTCTAGGTACGTACCCTTTTCCTTGTTGAGTTTCACTCTCACCGCACAGGATCGGTTATCGATTCCCCATGTCGCATTGCAGGGGACGAACGAACGGACTTCGTATCGCTTTAAACAGTTAATGGTGGGCGCCATTAGGATTCCGATGGCTGTAGTATGCTTGAGGATACCAGCTACCCAATGTTGGCCTACCTCAGACAATCCCGTCGGGCTACTGGCGTCATAGAGAAGTGGCGTTTCGCCCTTCTCATCCCAAAGGGAGTGACAAAAGTGGCAAGCGTTTCCACTCTTGTCTGGGTATGGTTTTGACATAAAGCTCGCCAGGTACCCGTTCTTCATGGCCATCTCCTTGATGCCAGCCTTAAAGGTGTGGGCATTATCCGCAGATCGTATTCCAAAAGCTGGTTTGTAGCTAATCTCGGTCTGTCCCGGACCGTACTCCGTTTCAGCACACTCGACATTCACCCCAGCAACTGGCAAACCGTCCAGGAATGTTTGCATGATGTCCTCGTAAGCAGCCAACCTGAGCGTTGACCTGATGTTAACATCCTGGTTGACTGGGATTCGTGTTTTACTGTCCACCAGATAGAATTCGTGTTCGTGGGCAGAGAGAAGAGAATACCCTTGTTCCTTGAGCTTGTCCAGTTGTCTTCTTGCGACAACACGCGGGTGTGCTTCCACCACTTTGCCCAGGTACGTTGGTTCAATTAGAACACGTGCCGTTCGTTTGGCCCACGGTAAGATCTGAAACGTGTCTAGATCTGGGAAACACACTCCATCAGCGTGTCCTACTGGATCGGTATAGGCACTACCAGCGACAAACCCAGCCTTAGGATCATAGCCAAGGTGACCCAGATAGAAATTCAAGCCACCAGTGGCCTTTTCCTCAAAGTGACGCGCTGGAATGGTCTTGGATCGAGCCACGCCGTAGACATCTGTTTGCTCAAAACGCACGAAAGCTATGTCATTTTTCTTGATCTTCTGCAAAATGCTGGCCAGATCCATCGTTTGTATTCTGCAAAACAGGGGAAAGAGAGTAATACGCTGCAGTTAAATATTCAGCAAGTGCAAAAATGGCTGTGTTTATAAATACCGTATGGTAATTTGTTACGATCTCAGTATAGGGTAATTGCCTTACGGGAGTATACACCGGAGGGGGGGGGGGGGCAGAGGAGTTCAAAGGATGACTAAGCACACCAACGAAATTAGTCACAGGGGCAGATCCAGTATTTGTAAAAAGGGGGAGCCTGCTTTCGCTGGCACCGAAGCCACGAATTTTCCGTGGGGTATGGGGCAAGAGCATAATGTAATTGCTATCTCCGCATTTATATTTATATTTGCCCACAATGACTCCACTGTACACTGTTGGATGTGACTAGTTGAAGTCAAAGTGGGTAAATTTCCACAGGCAAATCTCTCTCCAGAGTGTAATTTCTATAGTTATATGTTTGAATTAATAATAATAACGATAATAATAATAATACATGTAACAATATCCAATATTTATATAGCGCCTTTTCAAATTGGTTCAAAGCACTTACATTTAAACAAATACAACAAAATACACAAATATATGTAATTACTGGAAATTTTACTGTTGGAAGAGATGAGTTTAACAGTTTTTAAAACTGGTGTGTGGTAACTGCTGATTGGACATGTTGGATTGGTTTTTTTTTTTTGGGGGGGGGGGAGGGGAGACTGTTCCAGGATTGTGGTGCTGCACAAATTACTCGAGCACGCGGTTATGGGACTGGGCGTGCTAGGCCTAGGGGTGACCTCCTGCAACAGTGGGGAAAATTGTAAAATTCTGATATCAACGCGTCAACAAACATTTTTATGAACACCTAAACACGTAGGTGCTGGTGTTTAGATTTACACACACAAAATGTTTGTTGACACGTTTATGATTTTCAACACCTAAACACCCAAACGTCTTTATGAAACATTCTTGGTCAAGTGTCTATGAAGTGTTCCAGAAATAAACACGAACTTTTATCATAGGTGATACACAACATTTCTAAAAAAAAGTGTTTATAGTTTCCAGATAACAGTGTTTAAATGTCTATAAATTACATTGTTTAAACGAGTGTTTAGTATTTTTACAGCTGGTGTACCTTTCAACCATGAGACTGATATTCGGAAGTATTGCGCCTCTGCAGGTTCATGCAATATCTACCAAGATATAAATAACGTCCTCAGTTTAATGTCTTCATCACGAAAATAGCCGATGAACAACCAGTGACAGTCTGTTGGAATGTGTCATCATTCTGGTTAAAGCCCAAGTTTAGTTTTGGGGAATTTTTTGTTATTTGAAAGCTTTATGCCCCAAAGTCATAACCCTGCAATAATAGATTCTGAATGTCTTTAATTTTTTTTTTAGTTAGTTAATGAAAAATCTCGAGGGGACCCCCGAGATTTTCGACTATATTTTACATTATAGCATCCAAAGGGTTAATAGGTTATATGAGCTATACCTCATCTGAAAGAGCAGAGCCTGCTCTTCAGATGAGGTATAACACATGTAAAAAGAGGATATATTCATATCATTTTCACAAATATAATTTTTAAGATGTAATGTTGCTTTTTTTAACTCACTGAGCCAAAGCTGCAAGTGGCTAGATTGCGATCCTTCTATGTCCGTCGTCGTCGGTGCGCTCCGTTCGTCCGTTCGTCGTGCGTTCGGGTAACCTTTTACATATTTTCAGCTTTTTCTTCCAAATGCTAGATTGGATTTGGCCCAAACTTGGAGGAATGATCCAGTTAGGGTGGGGATTAAAGGTCTCAAATGGATACACCATGGCCACTGGGGCCAGGGGCAGGGCTTTAAGGGCCAAAAGTAGGTAGTCTTCGCCATCTTCTCTCTTGAACCAGAAATAGTTTATTAGCCATTTGTGTGTGATAACTATTATGGTTGCTGAACTTAATGTTTCCTCATGACAATAGCCAGGGTGGCCGCATTTGCCCCTAAGGGGGGGGGGGGGCAAAAGTTTGGGGTAGGGGCCCTTATGGAATAATTCCAATTCACATCAATGGATTATAGACAAACTCGTTGGAATGATGCTCGGGGGGGGGGGATTAGAGGGTTGTTCCGAATGTATCAACAGGCTCCCTGGGGCCCCAGGGCAGGGCCCATAAGGCCAAACTAGGTAGATTTTATTAACCAAAGCCCATTTGTAACCATAACTTGGGTGGTAGAGTGCGTATACGGGACCTCAATGGTTTTTTTGGTCACAAAGGTCACATATGATAGGTCAAAGGTCAAGATGAGTTTAAAAGTTTCGTCTTTGTTGATATTCGGCCCATTGTGACTAACTTGATGGTAGATCCTGACATGTGATAGTGACTCCTTAATGTTAAATTGGGTCAAGCGGTTCAATAAGGTATGGTGCAAAGGTCAAATGTTTTAGATCTAGGCATAGCTTGTTTTTTATAAAAACGGGCTGTTAGAATTTAATTTAACTTGGCTAAATTCCAAGCTTATATGGCAAAGGGCAGTGGCGTAGCCCAGGATTTTATCTTATGGGGGCCGGAATATGCGAGGGAGCGACCGCGCGACGGCGGAACGAGCGGGGGGGGGGGGGGGGGGGGGAGGCGTGTATGGAGGGGTATCCCCTCTCACGGTGAAGGCTTTTGGGAATTGTAGATGCAATTAATGTGGAGTTTGGTGCGTGGTTTTTGGGGCATCTTTTAAGTCGACTTAAGCAGTCCCTGAAGGTTGAGTGGTGGTATAAGGCAGGTTAAGTTTCAGAGGGCGGATTCGAACGATTTTCAAATACGAGGGGCACAAAAAAATTTGTGCTTCAATATAGCTATATAAAGCGCAATTGCGCAATGTCCTAGCGGCGGATCCTGAACTGACACTGTGAAAAGTTCCTTAACGATAAAATATCACCATCCTTCTTGCTTTATATGACTATTTTGAGCGGGGGCGCCATTCTTAGTGCAAAAATTCACTTTTCTGTGAATATTTTTTTTATTCAATACGAAATACAAATATATTATGAATGTTTGATGGCAAGTTTAGCCCAGTTAGATTGTGCCTGAGTGATGGCCGAAGACGAACAATATAAATTCTTATAAAATTTATATTTATATTATTTTTATCTAGCGAGTCGGTTGTAGCTGAGCTAAATATATAAAACTGTCATTTTATCATATCAATATCTGTCTATGTACATAAAATTTATATATCATCTACTATATAATAATAATAATTCTTACTGGCTCTCTTGTGCATTTAGTGTAAATTTATATTAATTCTTATTACTTTAACTTTATTAATTTGCTATTTATTTTTGTCTTCTTTTATTATATATGATCTCTTGTAATTGATATTATATATTATTATTTTTTGATTATATATTATGATTATTCTTATTCTTGAAGAAAGTAATACTTGATAAAACACTACTAATCACTACACAATATACTTCTGCTTGGTGTTGAAAAGTGTTGCAGTTGGCAATTGTGACGCGTGCAGCGCGCCGATAAGTTTCACGTTTCGTATGCACGTCTTTACTAAGGCTAGTGTTGCATGATGAGGGTGAAGAGGATGCGGTGAGTGGGGGCGATGGTTGGCCGTTTCGGCGGCGCTCGGCAAGAGATAAGGAATGGATGTAACTTGTGTTAACACTGGTGCTGCGAAGGCGACTGAGAAAAAAAAAGGAAAAAATAAAAAAACAACTTACAGTCAAGTATTTTTTTGTAGCCGCTATTCTGTTTCTTAGAGAAGTGCATTAGAACACGTGCGAATTAGTGTCTTTGTGTGTATGGCGGTAGTTGATACAGAAATGTTTCAGATTATGTATTAGTGATCGATATCCCAGCTAGTGGTGATTCAATTTGCGTCGCGGATTCGAGTGAAGAAAGTTGTCCTGGTTTATTATTTTAATGCAATTTTGAGCGGCTGGAGCCCTGCCCGAAATTTAGACTATTATTCTTACCACGCCTTTATAAATATATTATTTAATTCCGCTATTAATATTGTTGTAGATATTTCAACAGTAAAAAAAAAGAAATGAAGGTGCAGCTTCAAGGGTCATTTGGTTTTGTTGCCATAATGTCTTTAAGGGTGGCGCGACTGCCGCCCATGCGCTCCCCCCCTGGCATACGCCGACTTGGCAGGGGAGTGCAGAGTTTAGTTCAGGCTCGAAGGGCCAATGAACTGGAGTATGTATACTGAATGTTTTTTTCACATATGGGGTACGATAAGAGAGCTGGTGGCGAGACCGTCAGATGTGAGGCGACGTGCAGCAGACTCCAAATAAGAAGAGCTCATGCATGCTGCAAAGCATATATGATGAAAAACATACTGAGTGTGAATCAATAAACATCAGAAAGACCAGACAACTACGTATAAGTTTATACCATACAGTCCTGGACATGAAAGTTTTATTGGAATACTTTATTTTCTTTGAATAAGCCCTGGTTTTTAAAGTGCAGATTTCCTTACGAATAATTGAATAATCCCCAACAGATCATTCCTGAAATTTAAGTGACTCATATTCAGGCGAGTGCATGCAGGGTAACCTTTTTAGGAGGGGCGAAATCGCGTGGAAAAATTTTGTCTGCCACAAAAACAAAAACAAACAAAACAATTAGTAAGTTACAAATTGGGCAAGCCAAACAGCGTCGATTTAAGCTGGGGGCTATGCAGGGGGGCCGACGATGACAAATAAACAAACAATTTTTTTGTGTCAGCTCATTATTGTATTTCTCGACACACCAAGTACGTTTGGCCAACAATTTTATCGGAAAAAAAAGGGTTTTTAAAATTCGTCGTTTACACAAGTTTGAAAAAATGGGGGTCGGCCGCGCCCGTCCCTCTGTCTCCTGTGGCGCTGCACTGGCTCTACTTAAGTGAAAGGAACTCGTGTTTCTTGATATTATTGAAATTGCATTTTGTAGAAAAACATAAAAGTTTTCAATGAATCTTTGTCCATGACTTGTGTTATATATAACAGCTATTATTATTCCCTTGTGTGTCATTCTCATCATCTCTACTACTGTTCACCGAATAGCCATATACAAGTCATTCTCGTTGTATAAAAGAACACTGATATAAAAATTTTTATTATAAAGAAGTAAAAATCTCTGGTCCCATATCTTGGGAATATTCATTGTATATTTATTGTTTTGGCCAACCCTGATATAATAAGAATTGTTGTTATAGAAGAACAAATTATTGGATGGGTCCCCACGGAACTTCTTTATAGTCGAGAGTGCACTGTATTACCGAGTGTTAATCTCGGGAGTGGCAGTATCTTTCGTCGAACAAAGCATTACTGATTACACTAACTTAGTTGAAACACTTTATAGAGTATTCTTCAACAAGTTTTTTTAAAGTAAACGGTAAAGTTAGTGGTTTTCGTCTTGTGAATTAGCGCCTTCTAAGGTGCATCTTACGATATTTACCACTCACCTGATGGATAGGAGGTGAGTGCGAGGTGGGCAGAGAATGTGCTTAAACGTCTTCCACACCCCGCATGGGAGTGTGCCAATCGTTATACCCCTAAGGCGCTCAGAGCCAATTTTTGTCTTCACAATCGGGATTTCTCGTACCTCTCATACGGGGCACCGGGAGGGGTATTGCCGAGATGAAGTGTCTTACCCAAGTACCACAGACGCCAGGGACGGGATTCGACCAGGATCTCTAGGTCGAGAAAACATTTTATCTTATCCACTAAGTCACCCGACGATTCCAAGTCTAGCTTGGGGGAGGGATAAGGCTGGGGTGGAGGATGATTTAGGTTTGGGGTACTTAGATTGAGTTTTAGGAGCAGGAATAATAGGAGTTAAGATAGGTATTAGTTTAGGATGTAGATAAGTTTTTGAGTTAAGTCTCTTTCAGTTTCCATCTTAGGGAAAAGTCGTATTCCGCACTAAACATGTAATTCAAATAAATAATTGTATCCCATCTCTCGTCCCCGTTCTCTTGGCTTTCTCTCTCCAGTTTTTTAATTCGTGCATTTTGGCCGCGACGAGAGGAGTGTGTACAACCTCTCCGAGCGCTGAGGTGATCACTTCGTCCATTTTAGAGCTTTGTACCGGAATTTTCATATTAGTGAGATTGTCCCTGTTTATTTTGTGAGGTATCTCTTGTGTTAGTAGCTAAATAACACTGCTTGACGCCGGCGGGAAAGTGGACAGTTCTTCACGATACCGTCGCATCCCAGCGCCACTGTTGCTCGGAGGGCCAGTAAGGGTTTACATCCGCTGGCTCCCATCGCGATTTTTTAGGTACGCTACTTTTCCTGTTATGAGTTTTTCACTCTCAAACCGACAGGATAGGTTATCGATCCCCAATGTCGCTTGCAGGGAGTACGACCGAAACGGGACTTTTCGTATCGCTTTTAGAACAATGTTAATGGTGGGCGCCATTAGATTCCATGGCTGTAGGTGATGCTTGAATGATACAGCTAGCCAAATGGTTGGCTACTAGACAATCCGTGGGCTTATGGCGTCAATAGAGAAGTGGCGGTTTCGCCTTTCTCGAGTGCCCAGAAGGGAGTGACAAAAAGTGGCAAGCGCTTCCACTCTTGTCATGGGTATGGTTTTGACATAAAGCTGCGGCAGCGTATACCAGTTCTTGACATGGCCATCTCTTGATGCGCAGCCTTTAAAGGTGTGGGAATTATCCGCAATCGGTATCCAAAAGCTGGTTTGTAGCTAATTTCGGTCTGTCCCGGACGTACTCTGTTCCGTTTCAGGCACACTCGAACATTCAGACCAGCAATGGCGAGAGCTGTCCAGGAATGTTTTGCATGATGTCCTCGTAAGCAGCCAACCTGAGCGGTTGACCTGATGTTAACAATCCTGGTGTTTGACTGGAATTCGGTGTTTTACTTGTCACAGATAGAAGTCGTGTTCGTGAGGCAGAGAGAAGAGAATACCATTGTTCCTTGAGCATTGTCCGTTGTCTTCTGGTTCGACAACACGGCGTGTGCTTACCACCACTTTGCCCCAGGTACGGTTGGTTAAGTTATGAACACGTGCCGTTCCGTTTGGCCCACGTTAAGATCTGAAACGTGTTCTAGATCTTGGGGTGATAACACACTCCATCACGTGTCCTACTGGATCGGTTTAAACAAGCCGACAACCCAGCCTTAGGATCATAGCCAAGGTGACGCCAGATAGAAAATTCCAAGCACCATGGCCTTTTTCCCTCAAAGGACGCGCTGGACACTGTGCTTGGATCGAGCCACGCTGGTAGACATCTGTTTTGCTAAAAACGCACCGAAAGCAAACTGTCATTTTTCTTGATCTTCTGCCATAAATGCTGGCCAAGATCCATCGTTTGTATCTGCAAAATCAGTGGGAAAGAGGTAAAGCAGTTAAATATTCACAAGTTGCAAAAATGGTTGTGTTTATAAATACCGGGGTGAATGGGTAATATTGTTACCGATCTCAGTTATAGGTAATTTGCCTACGGGAGTATACCACGGAGGGGGCGGGGGGCAGAGGGATGTCAAAGATGACTAAGCCACCAACGAAATTAGGTCACAGGGCAGATCCAGTAATTTGGTAAACAAGGGGAGCCTGCTTTTTCGTGGCACCTGGAAGCCACAGATTTTCGTGGGTATGGGCCAATGAGCACATGTAATGCTATCTCCGCATTTATATTTAATATTGCCACAATGACTTCCACCACTGTTTGATGTGACTTAGTTGAAGTCAAAGTGGGTAAGTTTTCCACAGGCAAATTCTCTCCAAGTGTAATTTCTATGTTATATGTTTGAAATAATAATACTACATAATACGTAATAATAATAATAACAATTTAATTAATATCAATATTTATTATCGCCTTTCAGATTGAATTTTCAAAGGCTTTACATTTCCAATACAACATAACAAAAATGTTATATGTAATTTACTGAAATTTTAAACTGTTGGAAGAGAATGAGTTGAAGTTTTTAAGAACTGGTGTGTGTAATGCTGATTGCACAATGTTGGATGTTTTTTTTTTTATTTTTTTTTTGGGGGGGGGGCGGGGGTGAACTGTTCCAGGATGTGTGCTGCACAAATTAAATGCGAGCGGCGGGCGTTATGGACTTGGACCGTGCTGGGGTGACCCCGCTGCAACGAATGGCGAAAATGTAAAATTCATCATAATAAAACCGCGTCAACAAACTTTGTTATGAAACCCTGTTAAAACTTAAGTGCTGGTGTTTAGATTTAACAAAAAATGTTGTTGGAACGTTTATGATTTTCAACACGTATAACAGAAAGCGTGGTTTATGAAACTTCTTGGTCCAAGTGTCTATGATATAGTTCCATGAAATAAACAGCCGAAACTTTTGTTATCTATAGTAACACAGCAGTTTCCCTAAAAAGTGTTTGATATAGTTTCCAGATAGAAGTGTTAACTTCTATAAATTACATTGCCTTAAACGAGTCAAACCCCCCCCCCCGGGGGGCGGGTGTACTGCTACTAAGGTAAACGGGGGAAGGGGTTGCTCTATAGTGACTAATTCGGGCAAAAAAATGGTTAAACATGTGGTATGGTTTTGGGGAAAAAAATCTTACCATGGTCATGATTTGAATTTACT
>JZLH01S0092526.1:0-11015 GCA_001188425.1 Eucidaris tribuloides | reverse complement strand
CAAAAAAAAAAACCAGGAAAAAGAAGAAATGAAGAAAAAGAAAAGAAAATTGGGCAACGAGCCGTAGAATTGTGGTTGTAATGCCCTTTTAAAATAGGCGGTCCGGTAAGTATATTCTTTCTTTTTCTTATGAAACTCTTTTTTCATATTTTGTTGTTTGTGTTCTGGTTATGGTTGTGGTCATGTTTACTCAACTGCCGATGGATGTATACAAGCAGGTGAAGATCGATGAGCAAGTTTTGATATTAATTTTGAAGTTTAATCGTTTACTTTTGAACTTATTTATGTGTAGTTATTAGCGTTTTGTGCATCAATGTGGCATTTTCAGGGTTCAAATTATATCGTGCTGACTGAGAATATCCCCCCCCCCCGTGGATAGTCCCTTTCAAATCCTGTTCGCTGTTACGGGACAGATTTTATTATTATACAAGCTATCGCGAGGCACTTTTCAGACACTTTATCAAAATCAAGATTTTGTGTCTGAAATTTTTTTCATATTCAACATTTCTGTGGTTGGACCTTTTGCGTGTGCGCATTTGCATTCTGTAAGATTCCTTCCGGACTGAGTGCACTTGAAGATTAATTCAGAATGGATAGAGGGTTATGCGTGAATAACATATGTTAATTCTGTTTGCTGCAATTGAGTAATGATTTTTTCGAGTCTACAGGCGTATCGGGAGGGGGGGGAGGTTGAGTTCAGAAAAGAATGTATTATATAATAGGTTTTTGATTTTCTTGAATGTGGCCCTTGAGGTAAATTTCACGATTTGTGATGTCAGGAGTCAAACAGTTCATCAACGCTGACCGTGAGCTTAGGGTCGCCGCTGGCCGACATATTTACGCCATGTTTGGAATCTTGATCATCAGGCGGTTTACAATACATGTATATCGTGGAAAGTTGCAAAAGTTCGTAAGTGGTGGAGGGGTTGTATTGTTTTGTGTTTGCTGTGTTTATTATTGTCGAGTGTAGCTGTATTTTTAAAAAAATGTTATTCAAAAGTCGCATAAGGTATAAACAGATCGAATCTTGCTCGAGTTCAGAAACACCAGTATTAAAAGTGAAGCCTGCTCATCGGCATTCGACTACAAAATTATAATTCGGAATGAGTTACAACAATTGTGAAAAAGGGGTGGTTTAGTTATGGTTGACTTTATTTAAAGAAAGTAGTGTTGCAGTAGAGAAAATATCCTTATGAACGAGTTGAAGCGTTATAGTCGGGGTGAGCCTGCCCACTCGGACGGGGACATTGATTTTATAGGTGGATCCTGGAATATCATGAGGATGGTACCTTCTGATAGTCGTTTTCTTGAATTATTGCACCTCTTAAACTATGTGGCCTATTATACGGGATGCAAAACTTTTTTCTTTTTTGAATTTCAAGTTTTCAAAGCGTCGCTCGTTACGCCTGTCGCGGAATTGCCTTTTTCCCACTAATGCATTATACAAACAACTATTTTCTATATAAAATGAATACCCAGAAAGTGAGTTCGAGGAGCGGAGTCATTCTCCCCAGGGAGTGGCGCTCTGAATTGCCGGCCGATTCGGGGGGCACGTGACCCCCCCGTGCCCCCCCGTGACCCCCCCCCGTAGTTACGCCACTGATATGGCATGTACATCACATTCTTGAAACTGTATACATTGTATGTCTACACAGTTGATGTTGCATTTTGGACCCATCCATCTACAATATTGAGATTTTGCAACAAATGTGTAAAAAAAAACACAACAACAACATATAATTAGAGGGCCTATATTCAACCTCTGGGACCCCTCCCCCCTTTCCTCATGGATCCACTACTGTCATATTTCGTGTAATTTCATACATGACCAACCAATTAAAGGGTGTACATGTCGCTGGTCGTCATAATTAAATGATATGCATAAGTACATGTAGTAGAAGTGGTAGATGGATACTGACAATGATCATGCAGTGATCTGAGTCGGAATAAAAAATGAATTAATTTCCACTCACACAGTGTGCACTGTTGCGAGTCAGCTTTCGTTGAACTCACGCTGAGAATAGTCATACGGTACAGACGGTAGTCAAAATGAGCATGATTTTTTTATGGGATGGCATTGCTTTGAGTGTAATTCTGTGATTATTAACAGTTGCTGAAAAGTGTCTGGCAAGCCGTGCTGAAGTCATGTTGTTCGTTTATCAGCACACAAGCCATCAAACAGAATATTAAATGAAATTATGCTTTTGCAACCTTCAAACCAACATGCATGTCTAGACTTATTTATTATCTTGTTATGTTCTATTTTCTGGAAATAAAAACAGAAAGTCATTTCTATAAGCTAGAGATTTTAAATTTTTCAGTTAGAATGAAGTGTAAAATGAACATTATTGGACAAAATTACAGTGTGATCCCCGCATCATGTTGGTGATGCCATGTTACATGTAGACTTATCAAGATATCTGTCATTCAGCATGGACAGTGCATTTTTGGGAATTTTTAAAAAATATGAACAAAATCAGATTTTTATATTGGAAACAGCAGTATAAAATCAGAAATAACATAGTGTACATGTATATTTAGTATTTTGAATTTAATTTTGCTTGTCTATTTGGAATTTATGAATTAATGCTAGGGAACCAATATTCATTACAATCATAAATGTAGCTACTGAAAACTTACAAATAACTGTTGCTTTATGCCCTACAGTATACAGTTATAAACCAGTCACAAAGATCTGTAAGATACATGCAAGCTGAAAAATAGCCTTTTACATCCATGGATGTTGCAATGGACATGTCTATAAAGTAATATTTCTTCTCTCATTTTACGGTAGGCTATACATTGCATAACTATATTTCAATAATATATTAAGGGGACGTTGATCATGAGAAGAACTATCTAATAATGTAGATGATTTCATCAATAATTACATTTTGTCCCTGCATAATGGGGGCTATAATTTTATTTCGAAGAATTGGGCAAGCAGGAGCTCACTCGTTTATGAAATTATTCACTTCTGAATTCATTGGTTAAATTTACTCTGGGCCGCAGACAGCAGTAAGTGCCTCCAGTCCATTTCTCAAGAGAAATTCAACATTTGTATTAGCACCTGCACGGATGGACCTCTCACGTCATGTCACTGCCATTATACTTCATATTTATTTGTGTGTGTGTGTGTGTGTGTGTATATATATGTGTGTACATACATGTATGTGTGTGTACATACAGTCTTATTGTGTGTGTGTGTGTGTGTGTGTGTGTGTGTGTGTGTGTGTATATGTGTGTGTGTGTGTGTGTGTGTGTGTGTGTGTGTGTGTGTGTGTGTGTGTGTGTGTGTGTGTTTATGTGTGTGTTTGTTTGCATGTAAGTGTGAGTTGAATGTCCATGAGTATATAACTTTGGATATTAGCAGGAATATGATATGGGTATTGTATGTGAACATACAGTTAATGGCATACAACAGATTCACTTTCGTGATCTCATATCAACTCAAAATACCAAATGAAGAAAAAAATGTTGCCATTCGCTTTAATTCCACGACAAACGTCTGCATCTTCTTGGCGCCATGGCAACCACACATCTTCGTGCGATCCTCTTCAATCTTCCTTATTCCGAGGAAGTTTTTATTCCATTGTGGTTACTGCTGAATAATCATTCATGTCCCGATTCTTTAAATAGAAAATGCGAGATAAATTTAAATGAGTCTGCGGCCGATCTTTTGAAAGCAGGCGGAAATGTGATTATGAATGAGGGATGAATTGTGCAAAGGCATGCTAGGAGCTGTTGAGTATTAGATGAACAGAATACAGGCAGGTCTGTGGAGGTGGGGACAGGGGGAGGGGGAGCAGAGGGGGTGGGGTGGGTTTAGGCCACACATAGAATGCTGAGTGGCAGGTGATGTGAGTGTTGTAAACACATTTACAGTGTGGCTTGAGAGAATCTTGGATCTTAATTCTTAAGCCAGAGATATATATGTCACTTTCCTACTAGAGCTTCTTAAAAGCCATTGCTCAGTGATCTTGGTCGATCTGACTAAATTTTTCCCCAGTCCTTCATTAAAGGTTAGTGAGTAGTGACATGATTGGAAACACTCGAAAATGCCTCAAGAACCAAATGAGTTGAAATATATACCAACCATACACTAGCAGGAGTAGATCTCCCACCTGGGAGGATTTGTCTGTAATTTGTTTACTTGAGGAGAATCAAGCATGAACATTAATTTTATCGGGGCACAATAAAAATAGGCCACATAGAGAGCCACACAGCAGGTTTCCCTGCCACGAGTGATATTGGCATTGTTTATTTTAGAATGAGTCAATGTTTGACTACAAGATTTTCACAGGAGAATCCTTGCATAGTTTACTTGATTCTAGAGTACATGTAGCTTCATCCCAAGCTGAGGACCGCCCCTAACCATGTCATTTACCTTTAACCTGTTGTCAAAAATTGTTTGATTTTACTTATTAGACATTATCCTTATACCTGAGGACATGATTTCTCATCTCTCGTCTCCAACAGGTTGAATATGATCTTGTCACACCTGGCATCAAAAAATCAAACCTAATGTACATCTATACATGTATTGTTCCATTCAAATGAACAGTGAGCAGATAAGTGTTCACGTGCATTTACATACATGGAACATTACATATTAACAGTTACATGTAAGTGTGGCTTTGATAGAAATTGAGCCCATAGAAAGCTACACATTCCTGTCACAGTAAATATTGGTGAGAATTGTTTAATAAGTAGTCAAGTTTTACCCTGAAATTTTCACAGCAGACACTTTGAACAATGTACTTGATTCTAGAATTGTTTTATCCTCAATTGAGAATTTGTATCAATGCTGCTGTTTATTGTTTGGAAGACTTGACTGTTACTGATGTGAATATCATGATCATCCTATCATCCTGCACACAAGGTAGTGGTGACACCAGTCCCATAAAATGTACTATAAATTGATTGCTGTTATTTGTTTGCTCACAGTAAATGCCGCTCGCGTCTGAGTGAAGTTTTGATGATGGCGGGATGTGGGTATCTTGACAATTTATTTCTCAAATTCAGCATCTGATTGGCTGTGTTAGTTTGTGACAAAAATGCATTTATTGATAGTGACAACTGAGGATCTAACTGTGATGGTCTGAATTAACTCAAATAGAGAATGATAGTGTAACGTATGACGTGTCTTCCTGTTATATAGCGCCTGCGATTTCTAGAAATCAACTCCTGGCATTCGCGTGGTAAATGTGAACTGACATGCTAGCTGTATTCACGCCCACAAATTACAGCCAGGGTCATTCTCTCGATATCAAGATCGTAATTGATTCATCAGCTGTGCCAGAAAATTGTGAAATTAAGTTGGGGGCCGCTTCGTATTTCTTGTACCACCTAGGGTTGGCGACACAAATCACAAACAGTTTCCAAATCGATTAAGCTTTGCACGTAATTGACAAACACACATACCACAGTCACAGGTTGGTGCACATACACACATCTCCACAAGTAGGCCTACATAATAATGTACATGTTAAGATACTAAACCAGTGAGGAAAAGAAGGGGGCTATAAGGGGGATCACTCCCACATATGTGAGGATAAATTTGAAATTGCCCGTACTCCGGGGGGTGGGGGGGGGGTGGAGGAGGTGGAGGAGGGGTTGGTTCAAGTCTCATTGAGACCTGTATATGGCATTCGCATAAATCACTTTAATACTGAAAAGCATCGTTAATGGGATATTACACCACAGACACATCCACGAACTGCCTTTAATGAGTCAGAAAAAAGAAAAAGAATGACCTAAATGGACTTGTACAGTGTATGTGACCTACAATGCCGTGATAAAAGAGTTGGTGTTATTCTAGTGAAGAAAATACAAATACTATAAAACACCCTTTCACATTATCAAAAAATAATTTGGGTTTGTTCATGAGGTCCCTGTTATTAGAACAGTACAAGTACAGGCTGGCATGTACTGTATGCACACTCGTTACAGTACTCTGGCAGACTCGCTCCTTAGCTTGATGGAACACCTGATTTGGATGCTAATGTCTTCACACCAGGGAAGGGGGTCTAGAGGGGGCGACGGAATTGCGATGCAGGGAAAGATGCGGGGAGATTGCTAGGAGAAAACGATACGAAGACTCCCGTCGCCTACGTGACTGTGGAGCGCAGAATGACTTTCTAACAGCGATCAGAGATAATGGCATTCTTACGAAGTGTACTGTGTGTCCCATTGTAATCAATGCTACTGTTGAATATTTAATTGTAAATCTTGCAAGCAAATTTAAGATTTAGTTGATATAAATTGAACATTCATTTCATAGTATGTTTTGTGGTTAAATTCAATCTTGAGGTTGATCAGAGATGGGTATAAATATCAAGTAAATTACGACTCTATTAAAAGGGAAATAATATCCAGCTTCTGTGGGGTTTGGAGGCTCACATTACAGCCCTTTAGAATCTCATCTGAGGAGAAAATCGCATCATTTCAGCCACAAATCCCTTCCAGCCAGAAACCAAATACTCCTCTAATTTGCAACAGCCTTATAGACTGTACATGTACATGTATGTACCGCAATGTCCTGCCTTCTCAGGTTTCACATTTTGTTTTTGTTTTTATATATCTCCAACCTGCAAAAATAATAATACTAATAATGCTCCAGCCTTTGAACAGTAATGAGGAGTTGATTGGAATATCTCACAGTTCCAATATCATTTCTGAGACAACATCTTCAAAATAAATTGTGGGAAATACTGTAAAACACTATACTTTCGCGACATGAAACTTTCGCGAATAGGAGTCGACGGCCATTTCGCATGCATGAAACTTTCGCGAATGATTCAGAATGAAAAAAAAAATATAGCGAAATTTGCTAGGAGGAAACATTTGGGTGTTTTATTAATAAATTATCGCAACAATTGATAGAAAATGCCCCTAAAACACCGTTTTATCAAATGTAAAAGTGCATTGCGACCATCGTTAGTGACCACGCACCATTATCTTGAGTCATTTGATTTGTACAGTACACAGTCTTGCATCGGCATAAAAAAATATTGTGTATACACAAGCTTTCGCGTGCATTTTAGTTTCGCGAATCTTGACTCCTCGCGAAATTCACGAAAGTTAAATGCTCGCGAACATTTCTGGTTTTACAGTATATTGTTTCGCACAGATTGGTTTTAAATGTTTAAATCACATTTTTACTTTTAAGTCACTATATAACATTTTGAAAGCCCCATTTAAAAAATTGTCTGACGTTGATCTGTAACATGTATGATAATGTTTGAATGGACAAATAAACACACTAGAACCCAAAACTTTAGACAGCTATGCTGTCATTTGCATTTTTATTTGTGTACAGATAAAAATCGTCACATGAATTGTTCAAGAACACAGCAGTTTATTGTGGAAAATTGGAATGGTCACTCAATAATTTTCACATTTTAAAAGCACTTACGAGGTGTGACAAAAAAGAAACGAGACTGTGACAGCCACGCCCATGAAGCAATGTCAATTGACCCACCGCCCATGTCACGGTGTTGCCCAACATCTCGTCAGCATTCTGCTATGATATTGTTCACCTTTCTCACCCTGTGGCCCTTCCTCGGACTGTTAAGTGGCACCCCCTGCCTCGCCCCGTCACGATACCAGAGGTTGCACAAACATGGAGAGGGAAATAAATCTGGCTCCTGGTTCAGTTGAGAGGGGGCCCAACCGAGCGTCTTGAGCTTCTCCTGGAGGCTTATGGAGAAAATGCAATGTTGCGGGCGGGATTTTCTCATGGAGAAGCTCCAGATTCCAGCTGAGCACCTGCCCAACTGACCCAGGAACTTCAGATTGATTCCCCGCTCCACTTCTTGTATTGTGATGGGGCCAAGCAGGGGCATGCCACTAAACAGCCCGAGGAAGGGGCACAGTGAGATAGGTGAACAATATTATAGCAGAATGTTGATGAGATGTTGGGCAACACAGTGACATGGGGGGTGGGTTGATTGATATTGTGTCATGGGTGTGGCTGTCACAATCTCGTTTCTTTTTTTTCACACCTCGTATGATCATTTTCAAGTGCAATTTTTTCAGGGCTTCATATTTAGATCTGATCAGAGACACTAGTAGCTATTTTTTTTTTTTTTAAAATGGAAACATTGTTAAGTAGTGCCTGTATGCAAAAACAGTAATTATTTAACACTTTATCCCATTGGGCTTGCTGCTATGCGGCAGAATTATTCAAGGAGAGATGACACAATTTTCAATCACTTGACCATGCAGTTATTGCATAAATGACTGAACCCGTTGGAGACGATTTGATTTCACTATAACACGCATTTTCCATAAAACCCTACATGAGTTAACTCGTACTTAGTCTCCAATAGATTCATAATATCAGGTAAAATTCAAGTCCATTACACAGGCAGATTACCCAGTGCATCATTGCTGTTTGCCATTCATTTTTTTGTCATTTTTTGTACGTTTCTCACGTATCTGTGTCCAGAAAAAACTGGAATCGTTCTCAAAAGGTCAAGGCCTATAGCACCGTCTTGCCAGTTGCATTCAATACGACAAATATCCTTTTCTTTGTCCGGACATGCATCCATTCTCTCTATTCAACCTGCTTTCATGCAAGATGCGTGAGACGTAGTCTCCTTTTATCAGCGAGATCCTGCATTAGAAATTTGTGAGCTGTTTATTCTGATGTTATCTGTATCTCATTTTGTATGCCTTTTTTGTTTTTATTTTTGTTTTGATATCATAACGCATTTCGGGCACGTGTAATGGCACATGCCATCGGCGTTGTTTAATTTCTTCATTACAAAGCTGAAATAGAAATGTGTGCCATGAGGGGTAAGATTTTAATCTGTAAATTTGCATGAACATGCAACTTTCCAAAATAAGTAACAAAGCATCAATTTTGCAAAAATGATTGCATTGTAGATTCTACATTTTAGTTAGTACCATGGTATGAAAATGTTGCAGAAAACAAAAAACAAAATTACATTTTATACCTCTCGTCAAGAAGACTGAATAAAAGATCCTTATCATGAATCCAGTATTATTGCATTTTATGTGTTTTGGGGAAACATTAGCATGATTGGAAGTAGTCATCAAATCAAGTAAGAATATCACTCCAGAATCAAATACACTATTCAAGGTTCTGCTGTGAAATTCCTTGATAATATTCCTCCTCTGTAGAATAGAAACAAGACTTACAAAAACTTGCCGCAACCAGCATTGTTGTGTGTGTGTGTGTGTGTGTGTCAGGGTAAAAAATACTTTTCTTCTTCACGGTGGCTCTTTTGAAGTAAAGTAGCCCTCGTGAACAGTTTACTCTATGCAGTTACAGGATGTTACGGTGGCTATTTTGAATGATAAGGGGGCAAATCGCCCTTAGCCACCATGTATTTTTTGCGCTGGTGTGTGTGTATGTGTGCGTTTGTATGCGTGTGTGTGTGCATGTGTGTTTGTGTTTGTGTGTGTGTGTATGTGTGTGCGTGTGTTTGTGTGTGTGTTTGTGTCTATAGTTCTGTGTGTGTTCAACTTCTATCACAGTCATATTTTAATTAAAATGCGGTACTGACATAGATGCATTGTCTTTCTTACACAAGGAAAACATATCCAAGGCGATTCCTTCCTGGGTATATGCACTTCAATCAGGGTGAATGTTGTTTGATTTCAACTCATGTACTAGTTCCTGAGGCATTTTTTGTCATGTGTTTGCAGCGGTATCAAAACATTGTCTACCTACCGCAAATACCAAACAAAAAAGAGATATTTATTGCTATATATCATTTTTCGTGATCTCGTGAAGCTTAAGTAATGAAGACTTCCTTACAAATCAGTTACCACCTGTCTGTGGCCAAAACCATATTTTAGTGGTATTGAGAGAGGAGAGTAAGAAACTGAAAGTTGATGTCTTTCATAACTGTCTCCTTGGAATAATGGAGTAAGTGTCTCCATGGTAACAATATTGATAAACAATGTACTGTGGGGTATATTGTAACCCTCCATGGATCAAAACAAGTGGTGAGTTGTAAAAGGTGGGCATGATAGCTTTAATATTGACTGAGAATTTCAAACGCAAATCTATGAACTTGTGGGTGCATTTACGTAGTTGTATTTTCATGGGCTTTATTTCATCACAATAGAAATTTGAGCGTATATAGCGAATGAAATCTAGGGAGGATATTGAACAATGGGAGAAGACAAAAGATTTCACCCTACTGTAGTAAATAGAGAATTTTTATCACAATCTTTTGCTTTTTTTATGTATTTATTTTTCTGTCTAACGCTTCATTAGAGAATTACATGTACTATCATGATCTTTTGATTATTTATTTGTTGATGTATTTTTCTGTCAGACACTTCATTATTTTCATTATGTTACTAATCCACTTACTTCCGGTCACTCCCGGTTGTTATGCACGTAGTCAGGAATGCGTCAACCGTACTCACATTCATGTATACAAAGAGTCAATGACGCCAGGCTGCCTGCGAGTGATGATTGAATGTGTGCGTGTTATTGCCGCATCAGCAAATCTAAAAAAACCTAGGTAGGACTCCGGAGTAAAAATAAATTCATCCTTTCAAGAATCAGAAGGTTAATGTGCTCGAAGTATCGAATGTAGCAGCCACAAGTCAAACGATCAACATAAGCCTTAGCTGAAAATAGTTTGGTGTATATTAGACTCTCTCCCAGTCTCTATTGCCATTTATTGAAGATATTATCAAACTTGTTTGTTAGTCTAGGATTAAACCCAAGGATTAAGGGTGTATCTGTCCTGATTTTATACTATATGTATGTGTACTTCAACCATATCAAATTCAAAAATGTACGTGTAGGTTTTGTATCGGGCAAGTTCAAAATTCAGAATTGTGATAATTACAATTTAATGAAGAAATGTCTGTCATATTTTTTACAGTCCTGACCTGTTTGCATTATGTGTGGGTCAGATTCAGAATACCAACTCTTATGTTGTTATTTTTAAAAATAGTTAAGATTTAGTTTTACTACTCTTGATTTTTCACTCGATCATGATGTGCAAGTTAAATGCAATCAG
>JZLH01S0092501.1:21546-44229 GCA_001188425.1 Eucidaris tribuloides | reverse complement strand
TGTTTTACATGACAATAAATAGATCTGAATCTGAATCTGAATCTGAATCTGAATATCTTGTCAGATGTGTTCAAAAACACTATTTACATTTCTGTACTTGAAAGCATATAGTTTTTTCAGATGTTAAATGAGGAGAATATAAAATCTTTACTTGAAAGGACAGTGACATGATTGGGAGAAATAAAAATGCCTCTGGAACCAAAGTGGTTGAAAGATATACTAGTGAATACACCAGCTGGAATGTATATCCTGGCTGGAAGGATTTATCTTGAAAGTTGTTTACTTACACTGAATGAGGTATGAACATACTAGCATTTTGTTTCTCTTGAGCCCCGATAAAAATAGATCCTACAGAAAGCTGCACAACAGATTAGTCTGTCACAAGGCATACTGATAGAAGTTATTTTAGAAGAGTAAACTTTCGACCACAAAATTTTCACAGCAGAATCCATGCATAGTTTACTTGATTTTTAGAATAGTTACACCCGAAGTTGAGGACTACCCCCAATCCTGTCATTTACCTTTAAAGGGGATTCAGTTGGCTTCAGGTAAACAAATTGATTGAAGTAAACAGTACAAAATAGTACTTAAGAGCAACAAGCCATGTTGCTTTCTTCATCTAGCTTTTATAACATTTTGTTTTGAAGGTCAGTATGTGAGCATAATGCTTAATGTGATATGCACAAATTTAGCAAAATCACAGAATATGGAGAAGTAGATTTATTTTGACATTAAATATTCTTGTGTGTGTGACACAATATCATCAAATAGCATATTGACAGGAAATTTGTTGAAAACAATACTCCCATTCTTCACAAGATATATGTGATAGCCCAGCTCAAAATACACAAAAAGTAGGCCAAAATGAATTTTCATTCTTCTACATAGGTTCAAGGAGTAACCTCCTAGCTTTTAAACGGCATATAACTCATTAAAATTGGACCATCCTAATTATTAAAAAAAAGTAATTGAAATAAGAGAAAGTTAGGAGGTGCAGTTTCACCGAAAGGGGAGAAAAGGGGATTTAAAGATTATATGTTCACTCAGGTGCCCTATGCCGACGCACCTGTCAAAAAAAAATGTGATCTAAAAAATATGCCAATGTCTCAGGATTGGTTTCGTTGTAAGCCGCCATCTTTTGATAGTAGGTAGAGAAAAGATTACTCTTTTTAGATGAGACAAGCTTAAAAAATTTGAGTTGGTCAACCCGAAAGACACATTTTGGTCAATTACAAAGAATCATAATCTGTGACTTTTTGTTGGTTTGGAGCTCGACGGTCACGTATGTATTGGATCAGATAATTTATGTTCCTTGTAAGTACAGGGAAACCCCGTTATAGCGAGGTCGTCGGGACCGCCAATTTTACCTCGTTATATCCGGTACCTCGTTGTAAACGTACACATAATATGTCACACAAAATATAACATGTATGGGACTAGGCATTAAACCCATGTGTTTACTGCTTTCCTATACTTGTTCTGCACCAAAACTATGAACAGAAAGCTGATTATTTTTCATTTATATACTCATCCAAAGTAACAAAGAAAACTAGATCTCCAAATAAAGCAGCAACCTCCACGCTCGTAACTTGCATTGAGTACTGTGTACGGGAGGCAGGCTGTGTGTGTGTGTGTGACAAGTAACTGTGCAGCAGTGTGAATTTCACTCACACTCACTCACACACACACACTTGCAGATAGTCAGGGACTTCATGTATTGTGCATGGCTGTGTGGCAGGCAGAAGTGGCGTGATGCGCTCTGAAACGATTGGGCAATTTTTGCGTTGCCAAAATTTAGAATTTGGTTAGCGCACGATGCGACTTTCATTTCCTCGTTTTAACCGGGTGAATTTCTTTTGTTTTTCTTTGTTAATGGGTTGAGAAAAATACCTCGTTATAAGCGAAATCTTGCAATAACCGAGCTCATTATAAACAGTGCTTCTTTCCATTGATGAGCATGTAAATAAAAACGGGACCGAGACAATCAGCTCATTAAAAGCGGTACCTCGCTGTATCCGTGCTCATTATAACGGGGTTTCCCTGTATTTCTTGTTTCTGTATATTTTGTCCATCAGGTAAATGCTGTGATGAGGGAAAGTCCTTCCTTGATGAGATTCCAGATTCACCGGCGGCACAAGCATATCTACAAATCATTCAAAGTAAGTTTGGAATTATAGTCTCTTGTCTGTAAATGGCTAAATGCCCATCAATTCCATCTAATCAAGTTATCCACACCAATAATGAATTGTTTTATTCTATTGGATATGCATTTAAGTATAATGGATTTCATCTCATTTTTGTAGTAAACCCAGAAGATATTTTGAATTAAGATTAAGAATATACATTTAATTGATTTTTTGTTTTATTTATTTATTCATTCATTGACTTATTGACTTATTTATTTATTTATTTATTACCATTGTGGGTAGGCTGAAATCAATGCCATTGTAAGAAAAATTATTCATTTTGATAAAGATCCAAATAAAAACATACATAATTGGTCATGTTACAAAAATGATAAGAAAACCAAATGGATTTTTCCATATCTAGGGAAACTAATTTTAGTGATTTAAGTAATGGATAGTTACACAAATTCTATCAAAGCATCCCCTTTTTACACTTATGAGGCAATGTTTTGATTGTTTTGAAAAATTATTTTTAAAAATGCTTTGAAGGAAACGATATGATTTAAATCAAATAAATCCATTTTTGTCTCGCCTGAACGAAGTTCGGCAGAGACCTAGTAATCACTTTTCCTGTTAGTTTGTTTGTCTGTTAGTCTGTTGGTCTAACATTTACCACAGTTAAAAAAATCTGAGCTACATGATTCCCCATGCTACCATTGTCTTTGATAAGGTCTAAAAATGATGCCCTGAAAAAATTGTATTTCAAAATGATTATTTAGTGCTTTAAAAAAGTGAAAATCGTAAGTTCATCGGATTCACCTGCCCATTTTCTCCCATAGACTTACTGTGTGTACACCTACGCTATTTAAACTCGCCCCGAGTTTTAACTGTTTATTCATGCATAACTTGCCATTGGCAGTGTAACTTTCCAAACTTTCTTACTCTTGGGTGTTTATTTGTCCATATGAACACTACTAATGTAGTTCAGATATCAAAATTTGACAATTTTTTTCAATTGAAGCTCCACAATGTTAGCCTATTCAAGTCTTCTTTTTCTTTTTCTCATTTTGAATAACAGGAATACAAGCATTCTGCCAAACAGAAAATGAGACCATGGACTGTTCATGATAGCAGCTGGATATACAGTGTGTCACATGGATATTGGATATTATTATTATCTAAATGGGGGGTTTCAAGCACCGTGATATTATTGCGTATCCCGCGCGCAAAGGAATGCGCGTATATGCGCTGCCTTGAGACGCGTGTGATATTGAAAATATCACGCTGAGGAAAAAATATCAGATAATTGATACTATTGTATTTTGCCTGTCCAGTTGATCCAGTTTTCCACACAATTTTTAACGTATTAGCAATTACTAGCCATGTTTTTCAAGATTTACATTAATCATAAATTCATCATAATTTGCTTGATTTGCTTAATTTACTCAATTAAGAGAAAGATTTGAATTCTGTTGGATAAGGAAAATGACAAGTGTCATAAAAAGCACAATCAGTGCATGGCCGCCATTGACAGACTTGATGATTTATAGGATAGATTATTGTGTGAAAATTCAATTTTTAATCATTTTCTAGTGGATTTAAATAATAATGATAAAATTGGATGGCTTATTTTACGGTGGACACAGAAAATATTGTACTCCTATGAAAATATTGGACTCGTCTGCGACTCGTTCGATATTTGTCACAAATCGTACATTTTCTTGTGTCCACCTCAAAGCCATCCAATATTATATAATTATCTTAAAGGGAGGGGTGTTCAAGCATCGTGATATTATCACCTGTCCCATATGCAGTATACTTTGCAACATAATGTGTGTAATATGCTTCGTCACATAGATACATCTAAAAATATCACACTCTCTCCGTGGAAAAATCCAGGTACACATCCAGGTACTTAACCATTGTCTTACGACTTGATTAACGGCAAAGTTTGTTGAGTTGTCAGCCATGACCGAAAATGAATTACCAATGAACCCCATGAAAGTAAAAGGATTATGCTCTCCATTCCACGATATCAGTTTTATATCTTTTATCAATTTTGAGAAATTTGAGATTGAAACTGTGGTTTGTTTTTATTGACTATGGGAAACATGGGATTTTGAGTGATTGTCAACGATTGCCCCCCCCCCCCCAAAGTAAACAAACTGAATTACAAAAATTAACACATACTAATAAGCACTGTTACTAAAACATAACACATATCCACTCAAAAAACAACAGGGCATACTATCATGTGCATGGAGAAAATGCCTTTAACTCTCAGTCTGTGGTACAGTACTAGATTAAGAGCCTTTTTCCATGTACATGACGATGTACTTTGATATTTCATAATGCTGTGATTTAAATCTGTGTTTGTGCATTTGTCTCATAAAGCGCACATGACAGCCATTCAATTTAAAGGGAAAGTCCACCCTGATGTCAAGTTGATTTTAATAAAAGCAGAACAATGAGAGAAACCTATTAACAAAGGTTTGGCGAAAATCCAAAGATTAACAGAGTTATGCATATTTAAAGTTTTAAATTTGTGACATCACATGCGAGCAGCTCCCCCACTTGTCATGTAATATCAATTCCATAAAGTGTCATTTTCTCAGAAAATTGAGAATGATTTTACCTGTGCATTCAATAGATAATCAGAAACATATTCCATACATGCTTTCATGAAAAAAAACTACATTCAATTATCATGAACCATTAAAAAATTGCTATTTATGGAATTATATGACATATGGGAAGCTGTTTGCATGTGACGTCACAAAATTAAAATTTTGAAGCTTCATAACTCATGTTATTCTTTGGTGGATTTTTGCCAAACTTTCATTAATATGTTTCTCTAATTTTTCTGCTTTTATCAAAACCAACTTGACATCAGGGTGGACCTTCCCTTTCATAAAAAGAATCGTACATTAAAATATTGCAACATAACTTCCCACTGACATTTCTGAACACAAAAATCAATATTAACCCGTTGCTTATGGGAACCGGATGAGCCCTGTAGAAAGGAGATATACTTAATCTCGTAGTCAACGGGTTAAATCAATGCTGACCCATCTTGTCAAAATGGTAGTTTTCTCCATGTATTTTCATTTCATTTGAATGTAAATACCCAAAAGAATAGATACAAAATGAATATAACAATTAAGCACGATAAATGCAGAGGAAAATAACCACAAAAAATACCAGGAAAAAACATTGAGAGAAAAATTAGCTCTGATCTCATGCCTTGACCGAGTATTCAAAAAGCTAGTGCATCTACGTTTAACATCAAATGGCTGCTTCTGTAAGAACCATTGTACCCTACTGCAGTGTTAGCCAGCTATTTTTTCACTTTGCTTATTTTATTTCACTGAAGCAAACCTGCACATTTTTGTTTCTTTTACTAAAACAATTTCACAATGACAAAATATTTACAATGTTTCAACTTCATTTGCAGCAAACAACTAATCAACTATGTCTAAATATTTACTGACATTGTTTTCAAATTTGTATACATCTTGTTTTATTATCTCTTCCAGCACATAATGATGTATCTAAACAAAACAACTTTTGTGTAAATACTTGACATTGTTCCAAAGTGGCATTATTGTTTCGTTACCAAAAATGAACCCTTTTGTTGAAACATTTCTATCATACAGTGCGCTCCAGTTATAACAAACATGGTATAATGAAATTCCGGTTACAGGGAAGTAGAAACTCATGTCCCCAAATTATTACCGAAATATCTTTATATGCTTTCCCTGTTTCGATACAACGAAAGAAACTGCCGGTCCCGAGGACTTCGTTATAACAGGAGTTGCCTGTACATGTACTGAGATTTTGACAAGGTGCTAGAGGTAGGCAGTGTATTGTCAAAATATTATAAAGCATTTCAAAAACTATGGTTTGATACTTAAGTCTACATGAGTTTGATTTGGTCTGTGGGTACATGTATACTGTGTTTTCCAGTTGAAGCATTGGTATGACTTGTGGCATGGGATCATGCAATACCTTGACACAATTGTGACCCTTTATAAAGACGAGATATACAGCGTGTTTCTATTGGAGCTAGTTTTCCAGAATGAACCGGCTAATGGAGTAGAAGAGCCCAATAGGAACAGACATTCTCCGCCACTGGCCGTCTCTTTAGCGGTTAAAGTTTAGCCAAATCATCCTTCTTTTTGCAGGATAATAGCAGCGAGAGATACCGTAAGATACCATAACACGTCGATAGAAACAGCCCATTGCGGTATTCGCCGGTGAGAAACCGGAAATCAACAAAACCACGTCATCGGAATAAATGACCCCTGGCTGCAGCACGCATGTGTTTGATTGAGCATAAATTTGACCTCGGTCATCCCACAATACCTTGCGGCAACATAGGTCAACGGACTTTTAGCTGGCAATCGTACAATGATTGAACTTTGCGGAAAATGGAATCCAATAGAAACAGACTGCTCAACGCTATTAGCCGGTTAAATTTTGACCGGATAAATATGGTATGCTCAATAGAAACACACTGATACTCTTCAAGATGAGATGACAAAATACCATTTTGCACGAAGTTTGGATTTTGCTCCCATCACAAAACTTACTTCTCCCCATTCAAACATAAAATATCATCTAAGTCTGGGGTATCATTAGCCATCTTTAGTCATCCACAGGTGTTATATTTCTCCTGAAAAAAGAAATATTTTGACAAGACTATTTCTGAATGTAAACTTTTGGAGGGGGTACACTGTGTATAATCTACAGTGCTACTAACAACTTTCATTAGCATACCTGAGCTACATGTACCTATACAATCTACCATACCATCTACTGGTAAAATCAAAGTTTAACACAGAACTAGGCACTACTAGTTGTACATATCTTCAAGTAAAAAATTGCACATGAATTCCTCCATAAAAATCAAGTAACTTTTCTCCTTCAACAACCCTTACATTCTAAATTGCAAGCCACACGAAAATAAACAGCTACATCAGCAGCACATTATATGAGAACTGCCCTGTATTAAACAGCATATTGTTGAACATTTTCAAAACGCACCTCACCGATACAACACTCTGCTAAATGTTACACTCTTTAGGGTCTTCACAGTGGAATGGTTTCCAGACAGCACAGTGATGTGGTAATTATACATACATTCCAGTGGTACTCAACCTTTTCTAGTTTTTGGCCTAAATTTTGCACAGGGTGTTATGGAGAATATTCACCTTTGCTAAAGAGTGAGAAAAGAAACTTATTGACTTGTTCCTCTTTGTTCCCTTTGGAACACAGGCAGTTGAGAGCAGTATTTTGAACTATTAAATTCAGCATTTTCAGGTTACCCAAAGTGCCAAAAAAGTCAGATAATCATTTCCTATAATTCTGCATAAGTTGAATCCATTGGGACTGAAAAACAAAGAGTTTCAACTTTGGGAAAATTCCATTTATGAGGGTCTTAAATATAAGAAAGGGGAACTTTTATAAACCTTCAACTCAGGCAATATTCTACTTATCCGACTTTTTCGCAGAGTTTACTGTATTACATTTAAGAATACAGTAGAAGTTGTTTAATGTGGCAGAATCCAGAAAACAGACTGCAATTATAACAGCTAAATGGATTGATGAGAAATCCATTCTTAACTGTAACAACAAATCAGTACCATTGAAAAATAACTCCATTGACTTGCATGTGATATTCTGAAGTGATACTGAATGGGATAAACACTTGTCCTCCATAAATAAAAGTGTCTTTAGACATTTCTTTATGTGAGATTTATTTTGTAACTTTAAGTGATATTCACTGGTCTATATCACAAATCTATGTAGCTTGGCGACTCCACAGGGAGACTCCTTATTACTGTGTTCTACCCTGAAATAGATTAATCTATATACCCAGAAATGAAAATTTACACTCATAGGTATATTAACCAAGTTTACTCCCATAGGAATTTCTATAAAGAATTCATTGAGTAATTAATAGTTCACGACTAATACATTCTCTCAACTACCCATCACATAGTGATCAAAGTGTAGTATTGAGGACTAGAATTATTTTATCAGCAAGTATGAATACATTATTGCAATACCATGAAAATAAATTTGGCTGCAAATTTAGTATTATTCAATGCTGCATGATTTCATTAAGAAATAAGAATCAAAACTTTCAAAAAGGTTGACACAAAAAAATGAGTAGCAATCGGTAAACAGCATTAATAATTTCCAAGACAAACAAAAAGTTTTCTTGAAAGGAAAACCAGCAAGGAAACATGATTTTATTTCTGCAATTTGTGTAGGATTATTTGATCTGAAATTGACATTGTCAAGAGAACTACATGTAGCAAGGTTGGCGACAATCCGAAATTGCCTAACAAATCAAAAAGTGCACAAATACACCACCATTTTTACTGACTTTATATCCACACTAAAGGATTAGGTCTTGAATTTGATTGCCTGAAAAGAAATACAATACTTACATCAACATTGAAGACTAAATTTGCATAAGTCAGGTTGATTCTATGCATGTTTGATAATCAAAAGTACTTTCATGACAAGAACATTTCATTTGACCCCAAAATTTTAACAAACAAAGACCTACATGTACTTCCATTTAAGAATGACAGCCTCCTTTGCTATGGAATGACATTAAATTACAAAATATATCTTGGCAACTTTTGTTTTCTTTGAAAGCATAGCTACATACAGATGGGCAAATCAGTGTTGAAAATTTTCAAATTTTTCAATCTGCCATCCACATAAGTGACAAGTGAAAATTAAGTATTGTCAGAAGACTGAAAAATATTCTGAAAAGGTGAAAATTGTCGATACGGAATCACCCAGATAATACAAACACCAAGTCATGCATTCAGAGAGTGTAGTTGCTAAATGACTACAAAAAAAGCACTAAGACACCCAAATGAACCATCACATGGCTTACAAACATTACTCTACAAACCTTTGAAACAAAACAAAACTTCACAATATATACAAAGCATATCTCTTCAAATATGTCTCATACACACATACATGTAGCAAAGGTATTATCATAAATGTCAATAAGTTAATTTCTTTTTTTCATACAAATATGGAATAGTAGAAGCTGAAGCCTGACAACATCACAGATAAATAGCTCTGGTAGCCGTCCTTGGTCTTGGTAGCTATTGAGTTGTTGGCGGTCTTGTAGCAGCTGTCATTGCCTGAAATGACATGGCATTGCATAAATGTGATATTAAAACACAGTTAAAATGAACTTGTGTCAAGGTTGGGGAGATATGACAAACCCATTGATGACAGTCATTCTGGTTAACATCATTAAATACTCATTTTGTTACTTGATATTTGACCTAAATTTTCAGTTTTCATATTCAAAGACACAATTCAACATTGTGGAAGCCCCACTTTTTCAGGGCTTCATTTTCAGAGCTTATAGACACTTGAGTAACATGGAGGATTCAATTCAATTCAATTCAATTCAAAACTGTAAATACCCTGATCTTTACATATATACTGCTTTGCCATATATTAGTAATCACTCCTTTATATCAATTTGACCATACACTCTCTCAGAGGCGTCGATCCTGGGGGGGCAGGGGGGGGCAGTCACCCCCCCATGAAAATATTGGGGGGTCAAACATAGCGACTTTGGCCTCTCCAAAATTGGACTAACTTGAATAAATGTTTATTAATACGCAATGGTAGGATGATGTTTTAAGAAAGCATTGAAAAAGCACTATAATAAGCCATTAAATTTACCAAAATTGTCCAATTTTTCGGCGCGCTTTACACACAAAATTCTGGATTGCAATTTGGCGCGCCGAAAATTTTAGACATTTTTTTCACTTTTGCCCCCCCCCCCCAAATCCGAAACATTGATCGACGCCCCTGCACTCTCTCCTCAATCTCATACTGTAGTTTTCTTACAAAAGGTCAATGGGGTCTTCTATGGTAACAGGCCCATTTGGAAAAAGTGATTTTACATTAAATTTGAAAAGAAATTTTCACTCAAAACAAGAGAAATTATTGAAGTTATTGAAGGAGAGATAGTCTGTAGATGCTTATTATTCGCACCAAAGTGTAAAGTATAGACCTTAATATGTAAAACACCCTATGGTATAAATAATTAGCATAGACTATCTCTCCTACACCAATTTCAATAATTTCTTTTGTTTTGAATGAACATTTCTATTTAAATCGAACATAAGATCACTTTTTTCCAAATGGGCTTGTTACTGTACAAGACCCCAAATGACTTACCGATTTGAGTATCTGTTGTCCAAGGAACTGAGTAGCCACTGATGATAGCTCTTTCCGTGATCCTATTTTACACCGGACATATCCATATAAATTTGCACTGTTTAGAATGACTCCAACTGTTGTAATGATCTGTGGAATGCAAAACAATGTGGGATATAAAATGTTGACCTTTAATCTTTCTTTAGGATAATGCATGTCTGTAAAAGATTCCCATCTGGTCATTTCAGATTCTATGTATAGAGTACAAAACTATTTGTAGATACAATCTATTTCAGTGTAGAAATGTCATTCCCTTTCCACTGTAATCCTATCATATCCATTTTAAGTATATTTTTTGTCACTGAGTAGTAAGAAAATAATACCCTTGGTAGAATCCCAGTCAGTTGTGAAACGGATCTTAAATAAAATGATTTGAATTGAAACTATTTATTTTACAGAGAACAATTTTACATCACCCGAACTCTAGCAGGCTCAAATAATCATAAACAAACAATTTCTGAAATAAGAAAAAATGAGCCCCATCAAGAAACAATGCATACACCCAACTGATTTGTTATATCGAACTATATCTTTCAGAGATGACACAACATACTATATGGTCTGGTGACAACTGCTCCTGCATTATTTTTCAAAAGCAAAAGAGTTAGTGGTAATCATTGGGTTTGGGGTTTAGGCTTAAATGAGGATTATATTCAGGGTTAGGGTTAGGGTCAGGGTTACTCAGATAGCATTTGGTTCTGGAGCAATTGTAGCCAGAGCACACATCATGCATTCTTCTAACAAAGGATGAATTCTAAGTTCTGTTTTAATTTCAGACTACTTACCAACCACTCTATTTTCAGACCAAAAATATTTGTGAAAACAAAAACAATCCAGAAGATCGGGCAGACTACGAGACCAAACCAGAATAACCTAGACTCAAAACCAGACTCCTCATTTTTCCTTGAACCCTAGAAGATAAGAAGACAGAAGATATAAAATACAATGAATTAGTCAATTCAGAGCATCTAGAAGTACATGTATTGCTGTCAATTTATACCAGACAGGATAATATAATGTTCATTTGACGTGTTAAGCAGATGCTGGGAAGTATTTAAAAATACAGTGCATTCAGGGGCCATCTGAACTGTTCAGAGATAATGCAAGATTTAGGTTTTCTTGAAAAAGGCATATTGAATCTGCTGGTAGACCGCATCCCAAGTCACTTTGGACACAATGAGCACTGATTTTCTGAGTTACTGAGTTTTTACCGAGTTTCTCAATCATTAATGATGTTTTAATGCTTCTACCAATCTTAAGTTTTTTACTGGCTAGCTTTTCTCCATTCCTGTGGAATTTCTTTAGCACATAAAGTAGTGACAATGCTTTCAAGCTCCACCCAGAAGGAAGGAGAACAATCAGAGGAACAGATCAGTAAAAGTTTGAGAAAATTAAACAAATAGGAATGAAAATAGTAATTTTTGAAAGTGCCAGAAATCATTACAAAATGGGCAACATTGTGATATAAATTGTAAGCAACCCTTCACATTGTTTTGTACACCAAATATCACTAAATTTTCATTTTCTTGAATATTTGTGCATAAACATACATACTTGCACTGAAAAACTTGGAAAAATAGTGTTAGTATGAAAATATACTGAGTACAGAGATGAAAAATTGTTTATTTAGAAAAAAAATGAAATTTAGTGATAATTTGTTTACAAAGCAAATGGAGGGATGCTTGCATAAAACAACACACTGTTGCCTATTTGTAATAGTTGTAAGAATTATTAAACATTTATAACTTTATCCACATTTCTACAATTTTTCTCAAACTTTTGCTGATGTGTTTCTCTGATATTTCTGCTTCTTCAGGAAGCAACTTGCCTGAAATTAGCCTTTGGTGACACTACTCACCTTCCTGGATTCAAATACCCAGTGACTGGTCCCGTCCTCGTCGACGTGGTTCCACCACCGCAGCCCGACGAGGAGCCGCCCCGTCACGTTCTTGACGACCCAGAAGTCGATGGCCAGAAGGAAGATGATGACGACGAAGTCCAGGATGAAGCTGCTGCTGAACAGGGAGCAGAAGAGGTAGGCCAGGAGGGCGCTGACCCTGAAGAACAGGTGGGCTACGGCTGCCATGGGATAGCTGAGGGTGGAGGAGACAGGCAGAAAGGTGTTAACCCGTTGCCTCCGAGATTCTGAAAATCCCATAGAGTTAACACAGGGCAGATCCAGTTCCCGTAGCCAATGGGTTAACATGTACATCAACTTTAGTGTATATCTAGGATTGCACGATTTGTCTTGAATTTGTTCGCTTGAGGAGAAACAAGCATTGATTTACCAGTATTAAAGGAATCTCTAGCCCTGATAAAAATTGATCCCACAGAAAGCTACACAGCAAATATCACTGTCAGCATTTTCTGATAATAATTGTACAACAATGAGAAAATGTATGATTATGAAATTTTCACAGCAAAAACTTTAAACAGTATATTTGTTTCTGGGAGTATTGTCGTCTAAATTCAGGACTACCTCCAATCCTGCTGTTCCACTTAAGACAAGTTCTAAATGTAAATGTTATAAATCTCACTTTTATCAATGTGTGCCTGGCAGAAGGCCATAAGTACTAAAAAAACAAGCATTGAAGCACTTTTGTCCAGTGCACAATCAGAGACAGTGATTTTCCATTTCAAAAAAATGGTCTTTTCCGTTTCTGAAAACCTGTTATTCCGTTTCAACTTGATTTAAAAATGGAAATTCCATTTTGTCATAGAAAATGTACACAGCAAAAACATGAATTCCGTTTTGCAAAGGTGAATTCCGTGAATTTTCGCATGAAAAGTAAAGAACCAAACAGATTTTCCGTTTGATTTACTGGTAAAACGGAAAATCACTGTCCCTACACAATAAATACATGATTTCATTATAAAAGTATTCATTATCTTTTCTATCTTTTATTTTATTTTAAATTGTCTACAACTTAATTGTAGATAATTTGTAGTCGGATTAGGAGTTTAATTTTTAATTTTGAAAAGGAAAAACATACAACAGCATACGAGATTAACAACAATTATTTTCCTTCCTGGCTTTCATCAGGAATATCACTTCTTGCTTCACCCTTCCCATACAGCAACAGAGGTTAAACCTGGGGGGGGGGGGGGTGTCCCAATTCCATGTTGGACCCAAATGATTGATCCATACCCTCACCCACTTTTTATCTTCGTTCCTACATTGCACAGCTCAACTTCTGTTCCTGCCAACATGACAAAGCTGGTTGAACGGAACAAAGCAAGAAAAGAAAATGACTGCACTTAAATCCTTGCAAGTGCACCCAAAGAATGTCAGATGATATTTCCCCCCAATCAAGCAAACAGATTCATGCCCCTTCATACTGCCATTCTCACCATTTATCAACAACTTCCATGTACATCCCATTCTACAATGTGTAACTATTAAAGAGATGGCAATGAGTGTATAAATTAACCAAATAAAAACAAACCGTAGTGTTTTCCGTCTTCTCCATTCATCCTCTGTTCCAAAATCTAGAGCCACATCTTCTGTATCGTCTAGACTTGCCTGAAAGTACAGTCAATGGAAAAAACATAAAATGTCAATGTATCATCCGGATTTAATACCCGTTGGTACAAAATGGGTCTACACCATCCTGCAGGCTCCACAAGCCAACAGTTCAACTATCGATCCTCGGGTGCCTGCAGCAAATGGTAGGCCTCCACAGCACCCACTTATGTGGTTCCCACCTTTTCACCAGGTGTTTTCACCCAAGGATTAATATTGGTTGAAACCGGTGTTGTAATCGAGTTGAGTCGAGTCGAGGTGGGATCGAGTCAAGTCGATAAGAGGTCGAGTCACGAGTAGGGACAATGATTTTCCGTTTTCCGGTAAATTGAAATGGAAATTCCACTTCGGTTGTTTACTTTTCATGTGAAAATTGATGGAATTCGCCTTTGCAAAACGGAATTGATGTTTTTGCTGTGTATATTTTCTATGACTAAATGGAATTTCCATTTTTAGATCAAGTTGAAACGGAATTACAGGTTTTCAGGAACGGAAAAGACCATTTTGTGAAACAGAAAATCTCTGTCTCTACACGAGTCGAGTCGAATCATTTTAGTTTAAGCTCGAGTCGAGCCGAGTAAAAAAGGGCCTCAAGTCGAGTCGAGCCGAGTTGAGTAAGTCATTACAACACTGGTTGAAACACACCTGCTACGTATGTGGTCCAGGATATGGACCAGTACAGCCTAGAATTCTTTTCGACACCATTACACCATTCGCTTTTTGATAGACAGAGATAACCGTCTGTTCTGGGGAATTATTTATCAAAAATGACTTTTTCTACATGTACTGAGGTCACTGGAGCCAGACATAGACCACCGGAGTACAGAGGGACTGAAGCTTTTGGTCTAGCTTATAGAGGGTTTGGCGAATGAATGGTGTCGAAAAGAATTCTAGGCGGGTCTGTATATGGGGATTTCTTTTGAGTGCACTACCCATGCATCATTGATTTTCTTGGATCTAGTGACCTGTGCACAAAAAAATCTCCATTGGCGGTACAGGCTCGGGACTTGGAGAGGGTTGAAAAGTGTAAATTTTTCTTGTCATTGACACTGGAATCACAAAAACAATTTTGGATGAAGCAAGTAGATCTCCTAATAGGATTTATTAACAAAACTTATAAAAAAAACACTGAATCAACATACTTGTGAAATTTTGATAGTACTGATGGGTCACATGAATTTGTCGTACGAAGATTTCAATCATTTTACATAATAGAGCAAAGGTTAAAGTTAATTACTGTACATGTTACAGGATTTCCTGTTAAATTTGTTTGTCAAAATGGCGGACATCAATTTCCGGGTGGGAGGAACCTAATTTTGTATACATGTTTGCAATGACGACATGGCCATGGGGTCACACAAATTACGACCTCGCATTTACAATAAATCCAACTCAGTGATGAAAATTCTCATTGTTCATTGTGCAACGACGACCTGAATGTAATAAATACGGGTCACACGAATTACAACATCAAAATTTAAATGCGAGGTCGTCGCGGGGTCGTAATTCGTGTGACCCTGGCCAAGGTGGCCATAGACTCACTGTAACATATTTAATCGTGTGCAAACTTGCGACGACCTGCTGGCATGGGACAGGATTCTAAAAACCTGGCAACTTTCTGTCCTTAATATTTTTTTATTCACCTTCAAAGAAACAGAGAAACGAAACTGTTTTGACATCAATTTTGACTTCACTTGTAACAAAATGTTTAAACTTTAAGCTTGAAGTTGAACTTAAAAAAAATTATGTGGTAATTCAATAAAGATAAAACTTATTGCAAATAGACTAGTCATTCAGAAATGCACTTTTTTGTCTTGTATTAGAATCGTACACAGTGCGAGAGCGAATATAAACAAAAAGAGACAGATGCACAAATTTGCCACTGTGTTTCCACAGCCCAACATAAAATCGTACACATGGGACTGAGAATAATAGAAACATACTCCAGTTGGAATGTGCTGTATTTTTATCGTCTGTTTCGGCAACATAGTATCAAAAAGGTGAAAGAACAGAACAGAACTTACCATGTTAATGAAAGGAGGTTGATTGGCGGCAAAATCTGATCAAATTTCGATTTCTACCGCAGAACAAGCCGCAGATGAACACAATGACACGTCAACATCAACAGCGTGTGTCCCAGTCTTCTACCGAAACTTTGCCGTGTGCGATGTGCATGTACAGATGTAGGCCTACGGGTTTTGCGCCTTTGTGTAAGACTACTATATACTAGTATTTGTTTTCAATTCAAGTTTCCACTGGCATCAATCTGAAGATTAGAACTTTCTTAATTTTATTCATTTGCCTTTAAATTACAATCAGACAATAGCTGGGGAGATACTTTTCACTGCAGGGATTGTCAAGTGGCTGGTGTTGGGGGGGGCACAGAGGAGGCAAGTACCCCCCCCCCCCGAAAAATTGTCAAAATTTATGGAAAATTAGGGGTTTTTAGAGCGTCATTACAAATATAAGGTTTTGGTGGTATTTTTACGCTCGCCCCAACCCGAGTTTTTGCTCGAAGACGTACTTAATTACAATAAAGCCACCTCTGCATGTTGCCAATGTTTATGCCAGATATCGAAAAATTCATTGTTTACTATGAAGTGATAAATAATGGAAACATAATGTGTAATTCAGTTGAAATATATGCATGAAGACATTTCATTTAGGCAATATACATAAACCTATTTATGAAAATTAAAAAGTAAACACATCTTGAAATAAATTTTATGGCTGAAGTCAGGCTAAACCTATTTCAATAGTGGAGAAAAGTAATAATTCTTACATTGAATAAGGGTCACATGTATGAAACTTTAAAGCTACTTTTCCCCTTGATTTTTTTTTCCCATGCCAAGTGAGGGAATATTCATACAGAGCATAACACCCCCCCCCCCCAACGAAGGAGATCCCATCCTCCTCGACTTTTGCCAGTGCTTGTAGCAATTTTTCCTCATTTTCATATATTGTCATCAGAATACTCCAAAATGGAGAGACAATATTAATTCACACAAATTTATATATATGTAATATGTAACATATAACACACAAATATGCATATCTTTCATGTATCTGCACCTATCCATTCACTGACACACTCACACACACACACACACAGACACACACATGTAATACACACACACACACACACACACACACACACACAAGAAACAAGACTGCAACAGAAAACATGGTGATGAAAACAATTAATTCAGCTTTTGAAAATGTTTATACATGAATATGCACCAATCATATTGGTATTCAACAGTAAAAATAAAACATCTCATTCTTTTTCATTAAAAAAATAATTCTCAAAGCAAGTATTGCTCATATGTATTTATATAATTCTGTTTGTCAAAGCCATTAAAACTACACAGTTTATGGTATCACCAATACAATGAGATATTATACAAACAAATTCAACATTTCAGTTATCAGAAAAAATAAATCATAATAATTTGTATCACACGCCTTCTCAACAAAATTTGTAGAGGTACCAACACCTAACCATAAAGGATCAAGTTGCATCTACTGCTATCTAAGTTGTAACAGAGCGAGCAAATTAAGTGAAGTAACTTCATGGATATGATCCGGGGGACAATGGTCCGGGGGGGGGGGGGATGGCATTAGCACTCCCCCTCCCCCTGCCTTTCCCCAAAGTTCCAAGAACTTAGGCTTATACAGTATATATTTCTTCAGATCTACACACATTTTGTAAAACTAATTATTAAACATAATTTTTAGAACATAATTTTCCAACTATCAGGGAACTACAACACACATTTATTTCAGAGTTCGCATATTTCCCACTTTTTGTCATATTTCCCGGACACCATCCAATATAAAATTGCCTACTCATGTACAAAGTTAAAAGGAGAAATTTATATTTACATTAGGACTCCCACTCCCCCTGCCTTTCCCCAAAGTTCCAAGACCTTAGGCTTATATGGTATATATTTCTCCAGATCTACACACGTTTTGTTAAACTAATAATTAAACATACTTTTTTAGAACATAATTTTCCAAATATCAGGGGTCTACAACACACAATTTGCTAACAAAGCTTCATACCTATTTATTCAACTATTTATTTCAGGGTTGGCATATTTCCCAGACACCATCCGATATAAAATTGCCTACTCATGTACAAAGCTTATATAAAGAAGTCCTCGGGACCCATGAAATTTGTTCTTTCTAACGAAGTTTCTTTATATCAGTGTTGCAAAAACAATAGAATACAAAGGAAACCCCAAGATATGGGACCAGAGATTTTACTTCTTTATAGTGAAATTTTGTTATATCAGTGTTCTTTATAATGAGAGTACACTGTAGGAGAGATTCATATTTCCCGGACGAATGGGTGGAATATAAGATTCTGACCAGGAAATATGCCAACACTGCTTGACTGATTGATTGAATAAATTATTTATTAAGTAGGTTAATTAGCTGGCTAGTTAACCCATTGACTATGAGATTAAGAAATCTGCATAGACTTTGTACTCGGCCAATCGAGTTCCAGTAAGCAACAGGTTAATGAATAAGTATGAAAGTTAGTTACCTGGTCAACTATTTAGTTGGTTAGTCAGTTAGTTAGTTATTTAGTTAGTCATGAAGTCAGTTTGTTTGTTAGTTAATTAGGCAGTTATGCATTTAGGCAGTTAGTCAGCTGGTTATTTGGTTAATTATAGTTAGTCAGTCAGTCAGTCAGTTAGTTAGGTAGTTAGGTTACTTACTTACTTACTTACTTACTTACTTAGGTCGTGATCACATTACACATATGTGGGTTCGTACCTAGGTAGTGAAGTGGTGTCGATCCACATTGTGTTCGCGTTCACACTACCGCAATAATCGACATCGAAAGTGAGTTATGACGTAAGTGGCGTGAATCCACTTACCCGGATGTTAGAATGAACCGGAAGTGAAGCACCGTTACTACGGAAACAAATTTGAAAGTCGTCCATATTCAAGTATTGAACGACATCTGTATTTGCCGCTGAAGTGCTCCGTATTTGCACACTTGCATTTCGTCCCGTAGAAATCGCATCGCCGATCTCTGGGTAGCAAAATTTATGATTTGCGAACAAAATGTATCGCAATATATGATTCTTTCATTGCCATCTTCTTTTCGCTATTTTTTTGTTATCAAATGGCAAAATGCTACTCCGGCATGATTGTTATCAGCGGGACTGATATTCTTGCAGGGCCGGACGATACCAGCTTTCAGAGAGGAGGCTAAATGGAGCAAAGGCATGTCCTGGCTGCGTAACTACGGTCACTATCCGGTATGAGTGGTGGAGCGATCCAAGATCGGCTCCACTATTGCGTTCACATGACGAAATTCTAACTTCACCTTCCTAGGGTCGAAATACTACCTCAATCAGGTATGTTCTCGACTCCACAATCGTGGATGTGGATCGATGTAGCTGGGTCGAAACACTTGTTTTGTGTTCACATCAGTGGACGTCGTTTTCGACCTAGCGCCGTTGACTCCATGTCCCTTCACATCAAATTGTGATACTCAGTGTTGATCACAACCTTTACCCTTACCTTACTTTATGGTAAATGTTTAAGGTTGCTCACACCTCTTGGTGGAATCTTAGTGCCACAATTGATGCATGTATGACCAGCACCAGTGAGAGAAGACTGTTGTGGCAGCTTTGACATTAATCTTTTCACAGAATAAAAGATTGATATGTGTTTCATTCTGCATCTAATACTCTGAGTACATAATTAGCATTGGGTTAAGTGTAAAATATATCACATTTGCAAACATTGGATTACAGAAGACCATAACAAGTAATATTATCTGCTCTCTCACACTGCTTAGTATGCTTTCTCTTGTAACGATGCACCTTACTTTATCCTTGGAACAAGAATACTGCTGTTTAAGATATTTCTTAAATATGTATTAGTAATAGTAACTTGATGTTACACATTTTGTTTGTGCCATATACTATGCGTTTACTCTATGGCGTGACTAAACTGTTCTCTGACTATCACTTTACTATTATGTTGATAGAAGTTAAAAAATCGCTGATGTTCTTAATGTAATTAAGCACACTTGTATACACACTTACGACAGAGCTAGGATAAGTTTACAAATAAATGATTTTACCATGTGCCACTTGACAAGCAGAAGGTTTGGAAAATGTGCACCCTGTCCATAAAAAAATTTGCCATAACTTGCTCATGAGCAAGTAATGTTATAAAGATTTGATAATACAAATTCTGTTCCATTTTAAAGGCCCAGTGGCTATCTCAATTGCCATAACATCCCACAGACCAGGAAAAGATAACTCATGCCTTTAGGCTATTGATGAAAGGGCATGTCTGTGATAAATTTTGGGGTCAGTTATTTCCTAGAATTTTGAAAAATGCGGATAAGAAAAACAATAACTCTTTTATGAATGTACGTTCTATTGGTAGGAATTTTTCTCGCGAGAAAAATATTTCAAATCAGAGTCTTGACAGTGCACTATAATTTACACTGAAACTGATGTTTTCCAGGTCCTTCATATTGTTGCTAAGGTTCCAGATTGGCATTTTCTTCTAAATGCCAATTGTATTTACACAATGTTAATTTTTAGGCATGCCCAAAGATAATCCACTGGCCTTTAAGCAAATATTTCCATGTTGGCCTTGCAATATGAACAGTTGTACATGTACTTACATTTATTGACACCAAACAATATCCCTATTACATGTACATTTTAAACTTTAGTATCACCACAGAAAGATATTAGTTCAGAACAGGGCACATCTAATGCCTAGCCTCACATCACCTTTATCTCAGTCTCGTGAGAGTTACATCACATTTATAGGGTGCGAAAATATAATGCAATTCACATTTGATTCAGGTTGTTATTAGTACATACTGCTAATTTTTCATTTCATACGCTGTCATACATATATGTACAAATAAATTTTGAATCAAAGCCTCCGACAGCTGAACAATACATGACTCTACATAAAACATTACAAAACACTCTCTCACAGTTTTATGTTTTCATTTTTTAAAATTTCTTTTAATTCCTTATAATCCTAAAAGATCAACTTTTGGGGTTGACATAAACTTTTAACACAAATCATCAAATGAAGATAAAATAAACACAACAAATACTTTTTCCCAACATCTTCACCAATTTCAAAGGATTCCCTCAAATAGCTGCTTGCTTGCAATAATAGGAGTCACAAATTATGTTCATGATCATCGATGACATACTGCTATGGCAGATATAATACTTATGTGATTCGAACTAGTTGTTGTATCTGAAGATAACTTAAAATGAAGCACCAGCGACCTGTGGACAAGACTGCAAACGAGTCTATTTAAGACTGACACCCAGACTGAGATTAAAGTCTTCAAGTGACGAAGCTTGGTCGGAGAAATACAAAATGTCTTTAGACCACCAACTGGGTTGAAAAGGTTAACCAAATGATACACCAGCTGGAATGGATTCCTGGCTGGAAGGATTTGTCTTGCAGTTTGTTTACTTTACTTAAGGAGAATCAATCATGAACATGGCCAGCAGTTATAATTTTATCGGGGCACAATAAAGATTTAATTCCCCCATAGAGGCTAAATACTGATTTGCTGTTACTCAAGCCGCCTACTGATTGCGACCATTATGTTAAAGATGAGTCGATTTTGACTACAAAATTTTTCACAACAAAGAATCCCGCTAGTCTTACTTGATTCTAGAATAGTTTTACCCCAAACGTTGAGGACTACCCCCAATCATGTGTCATTTACCTTTAACCTCCAAGCGACCTAACCCCAACCATAAGCACATGAAAACTTTAATGGCAGCAATATATGGGGTTAAAGACCAGCCTAAGCGGATATATCCAAATCAAGATGTCCATTAGGGCCTAGATCTCAACACTTTCCTACTAACGGTAATGGAATGTGCTGCCAAAATTAATTTCTTTTAGATGTAACAAGATATATAATACCAAAGCCCTGAGAGCGTTAATTCAGCCTTAAGCTATAACCATGTTAATGGCACTTGCTGCAAGAATTGCTTCTCTAACACTTGAAATTCAAGTTTCAGAACCAGTAAATGCTGGCAGTGAAGTGCTAAAAACTTGCATCCTTCTTTGATTTATGTCACTATCATTCACAATTGGTCAAATGTCAAACAATTTTAATTTGAATTACATAATTCAACATTTGTCTTACATACAACAATTAAAGTGGGGCTGATTTATTCTTTCAAAATATGCCAGCATCACATGCTGGTTAATAAATCACCACTATTATCATGTTAAAATATATTATATTTACTTTGAATATATTTGATCACTAAAACTGTACAAATCTCATCTATTTATGTATAGATGACAAAACGTCATGTCAAAAATGTTTTTCATTTCAAAAGAATTTATAAAAATCAATGGCTGCTTTCACACTTAGAAATGGAATAGTACCTCTCACGGCGTATAATGTAAGATTGAATACTGTTTCTTGGACAGAATGGATCTATGCTTCCTGCTACACAAACTGCATTAAAACACTAATCTTTCAATAAAAACAAAACATTAAGAACAAAAATTGTCACCCACACCTCCAAGCATGTTGATGTTTTGTTGAACCAATGTCCTCCCAAATTGAAACTTCATTATCATATCTGAAACACCGGGCATCCTGACCTAAAAAGAAATCCAAAACCTTTTGCTGACAAGCATTTTTTAAATGAATGTAATAATTCGAATTCACCCCATCAATTTATATAGAATAATATCTCACTACATACTACATATATC
>JZLH01S0092491.1:25785-41088 GCA_001188425.1 Eucidaris tribuloides | reverse complement strand
AACGTTTTCACCCTATTCATAACGTAAGTTTCCTATGCCTGAAGGGTCGCTATTCATAAAGCCAAAAAGAGGGTCACTATTCATAAACTTATAAGGGGTATACTCATAGGGATTGCTATTCATAATGTATATTGTTAGAAGGGGGTCGCTAATCATAATCGAAGAAAAGGGTTATTACTTATAAGGACCGCTATTCATAATAAATCATAGGGGTCGTTACACATATTACCAAATCGGGGTCGCTACTCATAATCGAAGAAGAGGGTCGCTATTCATAATTGGATAAGAAGGGTAGCTATTCATAAAGGTAAATATCCATAAATTGTCGCTTTTCATATTCGAAGATGATGTCGCTATTCATAAAAGAATATAAACATCGACTTCTATGAATATTGACTTTGTGAATAGCGACCCTCTTTGTATTTGGAATAAGGACCCTAATGATTAACGACCCTGATTTGGTATTATGAATAGCGACCCTTTTTCCGTATTATCTATGACATTATTTTGGTGATAGAGCTTTTGCAAATACGGCACCCAAATTATGGAATAACCTCCCCAAAGCATTAGATTAATGACCGACTTTGATAAATTCAAATCGCTAAGATAAGAATAAGATCGCTCAAATACCTTTTTGAGAATTGCTAGTTATTTTCAAATTCTCGTATATTCAGTTTACCTGTCACACGCATAGAGAGTTAGAGACTATGGTAATGGTATTATGCGTCTCTATAAGAGTTGATTATTATCATGATTATTATTATTAGTAGTAGTAGTAATAGTATTATCATTATATTATGTTATCATTTTTATTATTATTAATATTATTAGTATTACTATTATTATTACTACTACTACTACTACTACTACTACTACTATTAGTAGGAATAGCGGTCTTTATGACTATTGAGTGGACCACTCCACATCACAACCTGGACTTTTACGCTATATAGTCCGTATCAAAATTCAACAAGTTTGCTCCGACTTATTAAAACAACCGAGATGTATTCTTCCCATTTGTTGTGTAAAGCAATTGTAGAGTTAGGATTTTGTTTTTTACAAGTCACTTTTAGGTATTACGTAGATATATAGGCTTTTCCATAAATATTTATTCATGGCTTTATACTTCCCATGTTCAGGCCGTGAAATTGGCCGCACGTTTACTCAATCTGCTGGTCATGAAATAAATGGGGCGGTAAACCGATTATGGACCCGTTCACAAAACAAATGATGTATTACATGTATGTGCATACAGGTAGTTCGATTGATTACCCTTTCTGCCTCTGACAATACCTGTATTAAACCCTTTTCCCCCTTTCAAATCAGCCATCTTTGTCTCGGGTAGAATGTGTTAGTATGGTAAAACGGTAGAAATTTCAAGATAATGTAAGCTTTGAATTCTTTCTTTTTTTTTTACTTCGTACAAACTTACGAAGTGTATGTTTTTCATGCTTTTTGGACAAGGTTTAGGAATTCAATGAAATGGGAGTTTTTACAGAGAATAATTGTGTGGTACATAAGTTTTTCCCAATATTGTGATGGATTGAATGTTTTCAACAAAGGGTAAAACGTAAAATTGTTAATAACCAATGAAAAACTCAATTTTTTCATGTAACCTAGATTCCAGCAATAATTTCTTAGTTTCCCATTTTTTTTTTGGTTTCATATTAAGTGTACATGGGGCCGGGATTGGGCTGCAGTAAGGTTATAGGAGAATGTTACTGGAGAAATTACAACTGATATATTGAATTTCATTAGTTTCTGTAACAGCTAGTGTGGATTGCGCTACAACATTATTGTGTTGTATAATATGTTTTCTTTTTCATTATATTCGATTGGATTTGTAATTTGTTCTATATTTGCTGAAAAAATCAAAATATCGTTAGATCAACCGATTGTCGATAATTTCGATCGATACTATCTTTCTGCACACCGATTACGAGTACAGAGTACTTAATTTCGCAAACTCATAAACGTGTTTCTTTTAAGGGTCGGATTAAGGTAGAACAGTGACGTGTTTACCTGTCGGTAAAACCAGCTTAACAGACTTAATTGTTTAGTCTGGAGCGTTAATGATCACCAACACTCACGTAACGATCGAGGAGAAGGAATTTTGTGGAATAAGTGATTATATTTCATGACGTCTATTGCAGTATCACAGTACGAAAAACGATCTAGGAAACCAACGCGATGTCGGTATAAACACTGGCATCGAATATCTTCTTAGAGGTTACGTTTTCAAGCTATCACAAGCCTTGCGGGAGTCGGAATAGTTCTTAGCTCTGATACTCCTTAGTACCATGGAACAAGTGGTTGTTATTACATGCCAAGTTGAATACTGTAAAACTTAGAAACCCTTTCTTGGATTCATATGAAGTAGTAACGTCTTTTTGATGCTGGACCTTTTCGGTATTTTACTGAACTGCATGCAGCAAATCGCAATAAACTGAACGAAAAACCGAGCGGAAGTTTTACGTCAATATTGCAGCGGAGTAGTAGCCCAGCTAGTAGCAGATGGTCAAATAATTTCGCCAGCACTTGACATAAAAGGTGAATTCAACACATTGGAAGACATTTCCTTGCACAACATCATTGGATGCTACAAAGAGCAGCGAACCTTTGGCTTGGATCTGTCGAACAGTGGTGGTATATATTTCGGACACCAACCGACCAAATGCAAATGATTAAGAAAAAATATAATTTATCATGTATCATGTATTTTGTGCTCTGTTGTTTTGAGTGTATTTTTTAAACACTTCAAAATTGTTCGACTGCAACTATAGGCCCTATTCTGATCATCGTTGATTATACGCAGATTGCATGTATACACGAAAAATCTCCTGCATCACAAAATCCTCCATATCCTCTTTATTGAACTTGCTTCAATTTGAAGCAAATACAGTTAAGCGGATCAAGAATAATTTAGGCAGCAGGGAGGTGCCATCCCCCTAATTTGAGCAGGGGGAAATACAACGACATGAAGTGGTGAACACTGGTGGACGTGGACCATAATGATATAGGACCATTCTACGACTGAGTTTCCGGTAAGCCTTGGACCTGGGAGGTGGAAGAGCCCTACATGCTTGGACCTAAATCTACATTCGCACCATTCCTCACAAAAATCTACTATCTGTGTATTGAAGACAAAGAGATCAGAACAGTTTGTAAGTAAGGCTACAAGTGTTTTAGTATCATGAAAAAAAAAATATTACATTAGGTTTGCACAGCTGATAAATGTTAGTCATGTTATAGTCGGAATTCCTTCGGAGAAATTCTAATAAAATTCTTTTTTTTCCCACTTCTTCTTCTTCTTCTTCTTCTTCTTCTTCTTCTTCTTCTTTTCTTCTTCTTCTTCTTCTTCTTCTTCTTCTTACTTCTTCTTTCTATCTTCTTCTTCTTCTTCTTAATTCTCTTTCTTCTTCTTCTTCTTCTCTATCTTCTTCTAACTTCTTCTTCTTCTTCTTTCTCTATCATAGCTGTATGAATATTTTATTCCGCATATTTGACACAAAAAACAGGTTGGCCCATCACACATAAGTATGGAAACAAAAAGAAAATATATAAAACTATTTAGAAAATATCACTGAAGGTGATTAATATCTTCGCCAGTCACATCAGGACTGCCTTAATGTGAAACGTTTTTTTCTGATTTATCACCACAATATGCGGTTACTACGGCAACGTAGTTTTCGACACATTTACAAAATGAGTCTTGTGCATCTTTATACCCCATGTGTGCCAAATTTCATGAGCATTGCTCTAGATTTATCGCCGTAATACGCCGTTAGCATGGCAACGCAGTTTCTGACACATAACAAAAATATGACATACATGCACATCTTCACACTAAGACCAATGTAATGTGCCAAAATTTATGAGCATTGCTAAACTTAAGGAAGTAGTTCGATCCATAAGATTTGTAACGGACCGCCGGCACGCCCGTATTGTGTCTCCAAAAAAAATGAATGTTTTGAAAAGTCTCCCAAATTAAAAATGCAAAATTTCTTTCTTAAATTTTGGAGAAACTTTCATATACATGTTGCTTGCTGAAGATCTCGTTTCATATGATTTTTTCTATACTTTATGTATGAGATACTTTTCAAAAGATTTTGAAAAACAGGCTGAGCAGGAATTGGGCTTTCCGTTTTGGTATGATAAATTCACATTAATAATTGTCTTACAAATACAAAACACGGTAGAAAGTTTCATTTTTGTCAATTATTTATCTGTAATTTACATATCCTAATACCTCCTGCATCCTCACAAAATCAATAGAAGCTTCAACTTTTGATGCAATGGACTGCCAATTCCTCGCTCGGTAACCTAAAATTACTATACCCTTTACAAAAGTGGCCAGTGCTTATCCAAGCCTTTATCAGTGTTTATGGTTTATTATGATAGAAGATATACCTTCAACCATCCATTATAAGCCGTTCCCCGAAAATGTTCCAGATTTTTTCATTCAGGGTACTTTTCAAAATTGTCAACACTCTTATACCCCTTTCGCATGGGACTTACAAATCGATATGGACTAATAACCCCCTAATTGTGCAGCCACGTGGCCTATACTGTGCTATTACTGAAACGGAGATAGACACCGCCTGATGTTCTACTACAGGCAGACAGGAGCGGAAATTTACCCCTTTTTTATACATTTACAATCAGAAGAGTAAAGTACACATGTCCTCCTTTGCAATATTGCAACATGTACGCTATAACCATGGAGCTACTAAATACTTTAGTAGCTCCATGCTATAACGCATGTATTTTGAATAGGGGTCTTTCTGTTTCTGTTTCTGTTTCTGTTTAAGTAACTCCCGTAGGAACTCGGCAAAGCAGCTTACCGCCGCATCAACGCCAAGCTGATATATAACCAATTACATAGGAACCATTTTACGTCTAAGTTAATCAGTCATAGTGTGGCTGACCTTATAGACGACAGAAATTACTCTTGGGCCTTTTAAGTTAAAGTGGAGATAATGGCCGAGCTGGGATTCGAACTCACAACCTTGCAATCATTCTATGTCCTAAGTTATTGTTTGACAATAAAATAATTTGAAATGAATTTTCAAATTATAAGTCAATGAATTTTCTTTCTCCTGTCTTCTCCAAGGCGGAGAGATTGCAGGTGCACCCACGGTTATTGCCTCCCTATAGGGGTGGGGTGTTTAATTTACCCTAGAATTGTAATTCGTTTCATATTTCCCGTGAAACAGTTTTAGAGGTTTGAAAAGACTTCCGACAAACCAAAAATGCCAATATATTACTCTGAAACAGTCTCAGAAAGAAGACCACATCCGGCGAAGAAGAAAGCGCCTCCCATACATGTATCTTCATAACACAGTGGTAAGGAGGATACGCCCCCGGACCTGTTCAAGTTACAATTTCTTAATCTTTCCCAATTGTAAAGGCGGTTTACAAACATCCTAAAATTTACTGTCATGTGACTTTTCTTTACATTCGATACAATGACGTGGAATGAAGGACGTCATCTGTATAGTAGCCGTATCCTCCTTACTGCTGTCTTATGAAGATAGGAGACGCTTCATCTTTGGGTGTGGTCTTCTTTCTGAGACCACTTCAGAGTAACATTTTTGGTTTGTTGAAAGTATTTCCAAATCATCAAAACCGTTCCACGGGAAATATGAAACAGAATTACGATGCTAGGGTGAATTAAAAACCCCACCCCGGGAGGCGAAAAAAAAGTTTTTTGTTCCAGACGGCGTCCCTCTGCCATGGGTGCGTCAGAATTAGATCATCTCTCCGCCTTGAAGAAGAAAGGAGAACTAATACTTATTGACTTCATTTCAAATAATGTCATTTTCCAATAATTACTTCACTAGGAAATCATTATAGAAAGACCCCCTCAACTCAACATGGGGGCAAACTTAACGATTTGTCCCCCCCCTGCCCCCCCCCCCAATAACTTTGACAACTTGAAAACATCATACAAATGTAATGCAAAGATTCGTTTAAAACACAGTGTAAGGAACTACAAAACCATTAAATTTAACATAAAAACACTACTAAACTTAACAAACACAAATTATTTGTGTACGCAGAATTCAGCATTGCAATTTTGTGCGCAAAGCACGCTGAAAAATTTTAACAATTTTTTTACTTTTGCCCCTCCCCATTCCAAAAACTGGATCTACGCCCCTGTGTACTGATATATGCTTGGATGTATGAATAGATTACTTTAAATGGGCAATCACTGTGCAGTTACTCCGAGGAGTCCGAGTCTCCGATCTGTTCATGAAAGGAGAAGTTTCCACATTCATTATTCTGTGAATCGTTTGCAGATATCCAACAATGAAATTTTGAGCAGCATGCAGGGATGTAGTCGAGGCCGGATTTTGCTGGCCTTGGCCTTGGCCTCGGACCGAGTCACGTGTACAAAGTCTATGGGAAAAATATTTTTCCAGCGGCCTCGTGACTCGGAACGGCCGGCATCGACTACATCCCTGCAAATTTGGTTAAGCTAATTGATTTGAGGGAAATGATTTACCTAAAATTTGAAGAAATCTTTATGCTGCCCTTTGTATAGATGGCAAGTCGGTGATGTCTACCAGAACAACTCTCTATTGACTTTGCATATACATTTTCACAAATTATCATTTTTAGCTCACTTTAGCTTTTTCGGCGTTTTTTTTTTTTTTTTTAGGGGGGGGGGTAGTCCGTCGTCCGTCGTGGTCTCGTTCGTTGTGTATCGTGCGTTAGCTGTTTATATTTTTATCTTATTCTTTATAAACATATTGATAAGGAGCGGGGAGGGGATTCATAGTAGATCATCTCTTTTGTCCTTTTCTCCTCCCCCACCCCCCCGTGTGCCCAGGATGCAGTGACAATTATCTGTCTAAATATGTAGGGCATTTTTCAAACTCCTGCCTAGCATAAGGGGATTCAGGTCCAAAATCATAAACTCAATAAATTGATCCCTTTTGGGGTTTTTTCCCCCTCCCCCTCCGCTGGGGGGCCATGTTCAAACAGTAATGTCTGTACACATGCGTGACCAATATTATACTCATTGACTCCCTAAATCAAGTTTTTCTCTGTGTGCAAATATTTTAACCTCTCTAATACGAGTTTTTAGCGGGCTCATTTACTACATTTTTAGCCTCCAAACATACCTCTAAATAAACGTTGACTATAGTCTCTTTTCAATAAAAGCTTCGGGGAAAAATACCCTATATGCGTTTGAACAGTCTTCAATAACCACCCTTTTTGGTTGAAAAAATTCTGGGTTGTTTTTGATATGCCCTTTAACGCGCTGCACGCGTCGGTGCCGCGTCTCTTAATAATCTTGAAAAACACCCCTTGTAAACGCTGTTTTTTTTTGGTCACGTCATTGTGTATCAACTATTATGTTGATCTGCCCCGTCCCCCGTCCCTCTCCGGTCCTTTGTGTAGGGGTGGGAAAGTTGTCTGCACATGTGGATCTTGTAGACTGAATGCTGCTATATCCTTTCGCTGAGTGGTATAAGTCAATTAATTTGTCACGGTTGTCAGCCAAGAAAATGAACAATTTACACAAGTCTATATTCAAAGACCGTGGAAAATTGTTCTGGTGTGACGTACAGACTAGACAGTATTGTTTTGGTAAATGGCAAACAATGAAATTCTTTGCTATTATGTTTGTTTGTTTGTTTGTTTGTTTGTTTGATAGACCAGCTATGATCTTTCAGTGCCCTAAAAAGTTGCTCGTTCTGAAACTCCTCAATTTTAAGAAACTACTTGAATGCAACTTGGGGGGGGGGGACCCCGACATTTCCCATAGGTAATGCACGATACCGCTTTCCGATATTTTAAACATCACAATTTGTCACTGTAAACAACTTCCAATGGGTTTGATGTTAGTTTCTGATATCTTGGGTGACAATAGAATACTTTGTGAAACATTGACGAAAAAGTTGTCTGATCGACCAAAACTATACTTGGGCTCAAAGCAGAATACCATCTGCAGAGGGCGACTTTACATATTTATTGATTTTGTTAATATTTGCTTGAACTTTCAATGTTAGACTTCCAAGTATTTTGGAATTCACTGAATCCTCATCAATGAAGAGATTTTTCTCCTTGAAAATTCCCACACGCACGGTACGTCATAATAATAGTGAGTTACTTGGTAGCATTGAAAGGTTATATGGTTGTATATTTTCCCCCACGAAGCTCTGAATTGGTAAACATAATAAAGGATGCTAAACACATAGAGATTAAATTAAGTGTTGAAATAACACCCTTGTGATGTGGCCCTACTGGTGACTTTGTGCACCAACTAATGTTCGGGTGGTTACGGGGCAACACGCCACGGTCAAACTGGCGACTCTTATAAGCCCGGTCCTCCCCAAAGTGTCGATTTTCGATTGTTCTACGAAATGTTCCAGCTGCAAAGGCTAATTTAAATTCACATGCATTTGAAATACACTGTGATACTTTTTTAAATTGAGTTGACATATCATATATAACCAACACGCGCGAATATTGGCGAAAATGTACATGTCTACACGTAGTTCTTAATTTTTTTTTCGTTCTGATCTCTCTCTCCCTCCTGTCCGCTTCTTCTTCTTCTTTTTACTCTTCTTCTGTCTCTCTTTTCTCTCTCCTCCTCCTCCTCCCCTCCTCCTCCTCGTTTTTGTTTTTCTTTCTATTTGTCTCATTCCTCTGTGCTCGTGAAAGTATGAAACCTGCTCATCTTGCCAAACGGTTATTTCACTGGACATTATGTAATCTCATTCGAGTGATTTGTTGCTTTGATTTTGTAAGAAATTAATTGAATTGAGAAAAGACCTACTTTAATTAATGTGTTCGAGAAAATAAATATTTTGGAACATGTTTTCCATGAGAAAAGGACGGATTTAGCTTATTTCTTGTCCTGCAAATTAAGAGCTCCGAGATTGCATGCACTTAGCAGATGAGCAAACATTACACACAATCCGTAATAAGGGGTTTTAAAGTAGTTAGGGGCTAAATTGTTTTACTAAATGAAAAGGGACAATATTTCTTTTCACTTCGATGGATGATACTGTGCTACAAGGAATCAACGCCAATACTCATGTATTGAAATGTAATAACTTCATGAACGAGAATAGTTATTTAAATAAGCCACGCTTTATCTTTGTTTAATTAGAAGATATACATTCGTTAGGGTTGCCAAGCTGTAGTGTTTCACCTTATTAGTTGTAGAATACATCAAGGTATAGGTTTAGAGAGTAATGTCAAACATCCGGCTCCATTTAACCTGTCATGGCAATGCACGTAATTATGACAAGGACGAATGCAACACCATTCCAAGAACTGCGCTTTAGGACATTTTAATCTGCTGGTGGTAGATACATTTTCTGTTTGTTTTGCTTGAAAGGTTTTATTTTCTGTATAACAAATGGACAATTTACGATATTACAAATGAATAATTGAAATAATACAAAAGTAAACCCTTTGCATGGAAAAATTAACAAAACGGAGTCGTAGAAGTATTTAAATTACGATTGATTTACACCAGAAAGTCAGTCTTGAATTCTAAAATATATAGTCATATGCAGAATTTAAAAATAAATAAATTCATTGCTGAAAATGTAGAGTCCAATAGATACAGATGAACGTGTATGCAGTGTTTGGTTTGCTCTTTGCTCTTTCATTTTGGCGATATTGTAGTTGTTGATGAATAACAAATACAAAGTAATGAAAATCGTGTCACCGTTAATGTTCTCTCGGCTGCAACGTTCGTAAAGAAAAGGAAAACATTAAACATATAGTGCGCGCGTATGTGTGTACATCATGCGCGTGTATGTCCCGCTAACTAAAAAAAAATACCGTACGCAACGGGAGATTCCATCGTACGTAAAAAGATATAAAATAGAGATTTTCAGAACAACATAAAACCTATTTGAGGTGTATTTGGTCACCATCAGACATCTGTAGTATATAATATGTTTACTCTGTGACCAGATGACGAGATAGGTAAAACTTAATTCTGACTTTTCTCACACCTTAACGACTATAAAGCAAGTTTGCATTCGATCCTAATTACCCAGAGTTGATTACCCTAATAAGTACAAAGTCCATTGGATGATCATCGTAATTAACACTGCCAATACTATACGCTATTGGACACAATGAAAACATTGAAAAATAAACGTAAGCAAAGGACTGTGGATTACAGACAGTGCTCATTGATTTCATGGAAACCATGCAGCTTTTTGGACACGTCAGCATTTTAACAACTACACACATTCGGATACTTGTATGAGGTCGCATATTTCCAGAATCAATTACTGTGTATAAAGGTAAATTTGGTGGTTTGTAGTCTTGAATCAGCGCACTCTCTCAGACTGTACCCTCCATGATCATCGGACCGTATCATGCCTGCACAGGTGTGCACGACCTCCACTCCCTGGAGAGTATGACACCGGCTCTCCAGCCAATTCTGCCTCCAACGGGATTTCTGGTCATCTCAGGTATCTATTTGCACCCATTTGTACTCCTGGGTGCAGATGAAGTGTGTTTTACCCATGGACACAGATGCCACGGCGGGATTCGAACCGGGCACCTCTCAATCGGGAAACCACTGTCCACTGATTCATTTAGTATACCCAAGCCATACAACCAAGCACAATCTTGTACAATTCGGATCTAAACTAAGCACAATCTTGTACAATTCGGATCTAAACCAAGCACAATCTTGTACAATTCGGATCTAGCACACCTTTTCACGTTTTTGGAATATTCGGAGTTTTTCAGATAATCGACACTCGTTTTAAATGTTCCAGTAATTCTGAGGCTGGAGGTACTGTTTCTATCTATTCCATGTGTCTGGTTGCATTGGTGCAAGGAGGTATGAGGGATGGAGTCCCATCAACAAGCAAATAATTAATTTCCAGGTTTCCCAGGACTTACTACATGCATAACTTTCGTGTGTTTGATGTTCGATGTTCCAAGCCTGAGTTTGGATATTTGATAATATTTTGCGAAAGTATAAATTATTTCTCGGTTAAACAATTGGGGTTGGTGTTTTTCCCTATTGGTAAGCTTTACACGTAAAGACAAATAAGGAAATATATCTGAAATAAAAATCGCATATGATACATGTTGGAAATCATACCCACCCCCACCTCGGTGACGATTTAGATACTTTGAGGTACACAAATGTACGCTGACGCGCGCATTTGAGTAGTTTTCATCTATATTTTATGAATTTCAGCATATTTCATTTTCGCATATGTCCCTTGTGACGGAGTATTGTGTGTTCACCCGTCTTTTGCGATTGGGTACAGCGAAAGGTAGTTATCATTATAAAACGGTCTCCTCCGGCGTCTCCTCCCTTTAAAAGTGGGAAATAATCAATAAAACATTATTCCTTTATCTACCCATGTGCAGGCAGTTAAGCGCATGCATGCATTTTTTTCCGAGTGGCGTCTTCGAACATCGTTCGAAGAAAATTGACCCTTTACTTGTTTGGGGTAATGCTACCTGCACACGGACACGGTCGGAGCATCGCAAAGCGAGTCTCAAAAAGAAAGGGCAAGTAGCAAGAGCCCTCTCTGGCAATTTTGTGATGCTTACATCTATACGTCAAGGGCATAGTCTAAGCTTTCAGAATTGCCATAATTTGTTATATTCAATTTGTTTTCTATAGAGATATGTTTAGTTAACAGCGACAGTGGAAAATCACAATTGTGCCACTTTTACTAGCGAAGACTGGTCCTGCTATCATTGAATAGTAAAAGTGGCACAATTGTGATTTTACCCTTTCATTGTTAAGTAAAGGTATCTCGAGATTCTAAAAAGCAAATTGAACGGAACTAATGTCATTTTAAAGTTTAGACTGTGCCCTTGACGTTAATATATAGCCTAAGCATAAGTCGCAACAGTATTTTCTTATTGCCAAATGTGCCATTCCATTTTTCTGGGCTACCCTGTATAGTGTTTCATTGCAGCATCAAATTAACGCAATTAACTTGGTTTCAATCCATTCCATAGGTGATACATTTCCTGGGCAGTCTCAACATGTCTCGAGACTGGCGGATCGGTAGTCCCAAATATGACGAGTCGTCGATCACAGGAGGGCGGGCTTCAAGTCTTCACTTGGCGTCGCAAGTGGAAAAACGGAAACTCGACGAGAACTTGAGGGCGTTGTCTCGCGAGATGCGGTCCCGTATGAGCCAACTGGAGTCGGAGACCAGCGAGATGAGGCGGTACGCATCGCGGATGTTTGACGATGTGAGACGAAAAGAACATCTGATGAGCACCCAAAGAATGATCCATTCACGGTCTGAAGGAGCTACTTCAATGGCAAGGGGCCTGTATGAATGGAAGGGATCGTCGCGCGCCGAGTCGGACGCACGCTCTCAAATTAGACCGTCCGACGCCGGCAGCCAAGCGTCCCTGCCTCAGATATCGATGGGACGCAGTTTTTCGTCTCCCGCCTCGATCGCGCACCTCGATCCCAAGCTGAACCCCAACGACATTGCCGCTGATTCCCGGAGCGAAATCAGCGACGAAAGCATAGCTGCGGATGCCGCGTCCATTCCCTCATCAAGTTTATCGCCGTCGACGTTTAATAGGGAGCTTGAAATGATTGATGAAACTCCGCTACCAGACAGCCCTGGACGTCCCGCGAGTTCCGACGCCAAAAGCGACAGCCTCACCAGTCCAAGATCACGTGCTCGTTTCCGTGGTCATTACAACTCGAGTCAGAGTGAGGGTACACCGTCGCCCGTTCCCTCACCCAATAAATCAGACACCCAGTTTTCGTTCACAATGCCTGTTACCGACGACAGGAAAAAGACGACGATTCGATCTCGACGAGTGTCTGACATCACGAGGCCGGTCAATTTGTCTTCGGTTCCATCGGGAAATGTTCGGCGACACAGTTCCCACGAACCCCCATTCTGGGTCAATCGCGGCGACAGTAACCAAGACATGTTGTACCGGACATCGTCCGTTAATCTTCCACCTGTTCGGTCTCCATTAGGTGGTGGTCGCGCATCTAGTATCAGCGAAGGGATGTCCCCGCCTCTATCGCCCGCCGCAGTGGCGCGCAGTTACACGGGGCCTACTTTCACGTCCATACGCCGTCAGTCGCGCTCCGAGACGATGCCGGGAGCCATGAAGCAGACGTTCGGGTCGGCGCCTCGGCGTAGCCTTTCCCGAGTCGTTGGTGAGTTGGTTCACATCGAGGAGCTCCGTCGACACTCCAGGACGGCCTCCATGGAGGATGACAGCCGGCGACTCAGGAGGTCGTGGAGGACATCTCGTTCGTTGTCTAGCAACCCACAGCAGGACCTGGACTGCAACGCACTGACCAAGACCCAGTCACTGGGCGACATCTTTGACGAACTGAAAGACTGTCGCTATTTGCGAATAGCCAATCAGGATTCACCAGCCGTATAGCAATGTAAAGACTGAACACAACAACCTGTGGGGTGTTGCCCTATATAGATACATATGGTGTAAATCTTAGAACCTTGACCAATAGGCCTATCCAGGGGCCTGTTACATAAAGCTTTCACCAGAGAAATTTCTATGTTAAAATATGAAAACTCCGGTAACCATAATAACCATTGATTTTACCATAGGAAAAAAATCCACTGTAATAATCAATGTTTTTCTCTGATAAAAGTTTTATACAATAGGTCTTACAGATGTTTACATTCATTCTTTTGGTGTGTAATAAATTCAACATATGTTTTATCCGTATTCGGTAGCACCACGGATGTTAATTCTAACACAAAATGTTGCAATTTCGGATATAATATCGAACCAGATAAAATTAATAACAACTCACAGTTTGCCAGTACCGTAAACGTCAGGATATTCTTGGGCTCAACAGGAGTCGGAAAAAACCGACCGTGAATAGCGGGGTTATGAAGCGGCAGCAAATAAATTGGCACCCACATATTTGATAACCGTGGCCTTCTCACACTTTGCCCTGATAATTTCGAATAGGGGCCCGGATTCCCTAAAACCCTGGCCGTTTCTGACGCTATAGAGCCAATGGCGTCACCTTGGTCCAGAAATATGTATGGACAATTGCCGAACCAAGTGCTGCGTGTCGCAGACTTGGTTGTATCAACCTATCCGAATATAATATTTGCATCATGTCCCGATTCAGTCCCTACTTTCTTTGAACCAGTATGACGTCATGGTTCTGTATATCTCAGAAGTCCATGCCCTACCCCTACCTTATGTTTTTGGACAGGAAAATAATAAATAATAACAGTTAGTTCTTATATAGCGCGCATTTCACCATTGAACAGATGCTCATGGCGCATTACATAAAAAGAGTGACTACAGAAATATAGGAACAACATATAAAAAGAAACATAAAGAAAAACATAAACATAAACTCAATTTATGGAGGGTGTTGGATTATGATAGATTAAAGAGGTAAGTTTTTCAAATTTCAATTTGAATACTTGTTACATGAAATCACCACCCCCGTGAGAATGCATATCGAGTAGTTCTGCTAGATATTCCCGGTGACTGCCATTAGACACCGACTAGAAATCTTTCGAGGTGGGATCGATCGCTATAGACGCCCGAATCAGGAGAATCATCTCAAGATTGTCCGAATTGAGACAGTGAATTTGGATTAGTTATTGTATATAAAGTGTAGATGTATACGATTAATCTTTTTGTTGGAAAACAAAATCAATAAAATGTGGAAAGTTCCACGATTTTAGAAAAATGTTCTCCGTATTTGCATTTTCTCTCACTCAACAATGACATGCATAGGTTTTGGTACTGAAAAGTCATGCATGACTTGGACTCGTTACCGCGATAATTTAAGAATAGCTGATCGGACTTTAATCCTACCAGACTGGGGGGGGGGGGGCTAAAAGGCCCGCCACTCCCTCGACTTTTCGTGCGATAAGTTCGACACGCACGAAGCTGTTGCCGCGGCGCTTCACGACTTTTTTTCGAATCTCGCGCATCTTTTGAGACCACAACGTCCGGGCGTGCAGTTCCGAAGTTACGCAATATTTCATACTTGCATGTCGCACCAAAAATCGCTCAAAAACGGGATTTCGTGTACAATTTCAATAAAAAATTGTAATCAGTCTAAATTCATAAATGCGTGATTATTTTCACTTTTGCGGATTAGAATTTATTAATTTTATGCTGTTCATGATCGCAAAGGTGTCCCCGACAAATTTTATCCTAAAAACAATAAAACACAAAAGGTAAAAATAAAAATACATACGAAATTTTAAAACAACGAAATAAATGAGAAATTAATTTCGATACAGCAATTTCTTTCCCAGAAATTTTTTGGAAATGTCATAAGAAATATTTATGCCAAAC
>JZLH01S0092491.1:0-10972 GCA_001188425.1 Eucidaris tribuloides | reverse complement strand
AGGGAGAGTTTCCTCAGTTACGTGGGAGGACTTTGGACCTGTGCAAGGCAGACAGAGGGAGGAGTTTCCTCAGTTACGTGGGAGGACTTTGGACCTGTGCAAGGCAGACAGAGGGAGGAGTTTCCTCAGTTACGTGGGAGGACTTTTGACATGTGCAAGGCAGACAGAGGGAGGAGTTTCCTCAGTTACGTGGGAGGACTTTGGACCTGTGCAAGGCAGACAGAGGGAGGAGTTTCCTCAGTTACGTGGGAGGACTTTTGACATGTGCAAGGCAGACAGAGGGAGGAATTTCCTCAGTTATGTGGGAGGACTTTCGACATGTGCAAGGCAGACAGAGGGAGGAGTTTCCTCAGTTACGTGGGAGGGACTTTGGACCTGTGCAAGGCAGACAGGAGGAGGCAACTGAAGAAGCTTCCTACGGAGGTGAATAGCCCTGCCACACTAAAGGGCTATCCCTACCACAAGTGTTCCACCTTATACCTTCGTCCATGTGTGGTAATTAACCAACATTATTTTCCACACATAGTGGTGTAGTTGATTTTTTTTTAACATTCGGTGTAGTGTGATCTCATGTCTTAAAAAGTTCATGTTCAAGGACACATGATTAGAGCTGTTGTGTGCTGAGGCATCTGTGACTTGATTGACTTCTTAAGTTATCAATCAGGTAAGAAAACTTAATGTTCCTTGCTGTACATTTGGTATATGACGAGACTGAGAAAAATGTAGTGCAGTATGATAAAGTACCCTTATGATGTATAAAATACAGGTATCCAAGCCAAAAATCACCTTAGTTTCACATACGGTGATTGGTTTATGACGGACTGCCTCACTGCCATAATACATGGGTGTATGTAGCTTACATGTGTTCATGTAAAAAAATATGTAGGGCCTACACAAGGCTCTAGAGAATATAATTGTCCCTTACATTTTGCCCGTCTTTCTTTTACATTGTATGTAGAGGGTACCCATAATTATTTATGCTAGATGACAATAGGTTTCCGTGCAACGGATTAGACCATGTCATGAAAACAATAGCTTTCCGTGGACGGTACAAGTTACTATTGCCTGTATTCCAACATGAATTATTGTGGGAACCTTCTTTACATGTTGTGTTTTAAATGGCATAGGGTTTGACTTTTTCCAAAAAGAGTGAATTTTTCAATAAAAATATCACAAAATGATTTTACTGTATGTTCATGCACCACTTGTGAGAAACTGAATAATTCATCATTGAAAAGTCAGCAATTTTAACTCCATTTGGGTGATTAAAATGTAGAGGGTTGTCTTTTACAAGGGAAAGAAATTTATTACTGTCAATATGATACATTAGGCCTATATTTTGCCCTACTCTAGACAATGAATAATAAAAATATTTAAAATATGTACATAAATCAGCAATTAAATATCAGTTATCCATTAATTTATGTTTTTTTAAGTAGGGAAACTGAGATATTGACAAATTGAGAAATGGTAAAATTCAGCAAACACACACATCTTAAACACACTGAAGTATAAATCAGGGTTATTACTATCTGGTACACTATGATACGACTCACGATTATATATTTAACGAAATAAATAATTGCTTGTTCGAAAACCTTGAAATATAATTTGGAATCCAAGTGAATCAAAATATAATAAAAATTAATTTACATATTTTTTTCTGTTTTTATTTATTATAGGTACCTTGAACAATGGAAATGTCCAGATCGACACGTTGGCGACATAAAATAAGAACAGCAGACCCGCAAAATACGAAAAAATAAAGACAATAGACCGAGTGAGGAAAAGAGATGAATATCACAGAAGAGCTGGATGGCACATGGGTAAGAGAAAAATAAAACGGGAGAAGTTGCAACAGCTGGTACAACGAAATGAGGTCAAATTGACAAAGAGTAAGAGTAGTAACACAGCAAGTAACAGTAGACCTGAAAATAGTAATCACAGCAGTCAAGCAAATCATGGCCAAAACAACAAGGAAAGTAAGAAGGAAAAACGCAACAAGTATATGCGAGAATATATGAGTCAAAGAAAAACTTCAATGTCCAAGCAAAAGAGTGATCAACAACGGAAAACACCAGCTACAATAAAGCAGTCTGAAGTAAGCACAAATACTGATTCTGTGGGAGGTACAAAAGGGCAGGAAACGTAAGACCAACAGCCTAGACTAACCAATACCCCAGAGAAGTTTGCAGACTTGATTGATTTTGTCCTTGACACTTCTACACCCCGTAAAGTGAAGGCATCAGAGAAGGAAGGGATCCCAGCTACAGCAGAAGACGGACAGCAGTCCAGCCTTATGAACAAATTTGGAGAAGAAGTTTGTAAGTTGTCCCAATCTTGCAAAAAGAACCCAACAAGCACATGAAAAGAACTTCAGCGAAACCTCAAAGTGTTGCAAGTATCATCTGCAAAAAATATTATCGTATTATTGATGTTTTTTCCATAATAATTGAATGCAGTTTAGATCAAATATTGCCAGCTCTATCTTGATCCTTATTGTTGTTATAGATTTCGTGACTTTCAGCAGAATGGAAGTGGAAGTACAACCACATCAGGTTCAAGTAGGAAGAAGAAAGGGAAAACAAGCCAGCCAAAGACAATGGCATTAACCATTGGTCTATTACCTAATCCATATGTTTCAACAATTTGTAAGGTGCAGTCTGCCAGATCAGGTAATTTATCTGCAACATGAAACAGTTGCGGATCACCATTTATTTTGTCACAATCTTCATCTTTTTTTCTTCCTGTTTCTTTCTGACGTCTTTGTGTGTCCCCAATATCTCAACAATAACAAGTCAATGTGACAAGTCATTCATGACGTCATTTGTCAAAATCGGCTTATGTCAATTATCTCATGACTGATGTTGAATTATGTAAACATATTTGGCATATGTCAAGGTCAACTTGTGGACACAGCGTATGCGCATGCACATGACGACGGACGCGTCAGAAATTAAAATGCTCCAATCTACTAGGTATATTCTGCATACATTTTGGGGCATTTGGAAGAATGAGCGTTTTTTCCCTTCTCTTACTGTAGCTTTATTACTTCTATACCATAATTCCTATGAATTCTTTTGCAGGAGGTATTCCCACCAGAAAAATATTTGTGAAATCGAATTTGACGTGGGGAATACTCAGATTATATTCAGACTGGGGTGTGCGGAGTACCCCTCCTCAATTTCTGGATAAATTGAGGAGAGTTTCCTCAGTTACGTGGGAGGACTTTGGACCTGTGCAAGGCAGACAGGAGGAGGCAACTGAAGAAGCTTCCCGTGGAGGTGTATAGCCCTGCCACACTAAAGGGCTATCCCTACAAGCGTTCCACCTTATACCTTGTGTGGTAATTAACCAACATTATATTTCACACATAGTGGTGTAGTTGATTTTTTTTTAACATTCGGTGTAGTGTGATCTCATGTCTAAAAAAGTTCATGTTCAAGGACACATGATTTGAGCTGTTGTGTGCTGAGGCAGCTGTGACTTGACTTCTTAAGTTATCAATCAGGTAAGAAAACTTAATGTTCCTTGTTGTATATTTGGTATATGAGGAGACTGAGAAAAATGTAGTGCAGTATGATAAAGTAGCCTTATGAAGCACTAATGTATAAAATACAGGTATCCAAGCCAAAAATCACCTTAGTCTGACTGCCATGACGGACTGGGTGTAATGTAGTTTACTTGTGTTCATGTAAAAAAAAATATGTAGGGCCTACACAAGGATCTAGAGAATATAATTGTCCCTCACAGTTTGCCCGTCTTTCTTTTACATTGTATGTAGAGTACCCACATTAATTTATGCCAGATGACAATATGTTTCTGTGCAATGGACTAGACCATGTCATGACAACAATAGCTTTCCATGGACGGTACAGGTTTTTATTGCCTGTGCTCCAACATTCACTACCCCTCGACATCCAGACAATCACAGACTACGATAACTTCAGAACGCATGCAACTATCTACCTTCGCAACAAAGACTTAAGCAACAAGGACTAATAAACTAAGTGCGCACTTCCAATTCCTCCTCGTGTGGTTCCTGATAAGGGACGTTGAGGAGTAAAGTCAAGAAGAATTAATAAGAAGAACATAAATTTTCGTGGGAACCTTCTTTACATTGTGTTTTAAATGGCTTAGGGTTTGACCTTTTTTTTTAAAAAGAGTGAATTTTTTAATAAAAATATCACACAAGTTTTTTACTGTATGTTCATGCACCACTTGTGAGAAACTGAATAATTCATCATTGAAAAGTCAGCAATTTTACCTCATTTTGGATGATGAAAATGTAAAGGGTTGTCTTTTACAGGGGAAACAAATTTATTACTGACAACATGATACATTAAGCCTAGTAGACATGTTGACCTACTGTAGTCAATGAATAATACAAATATTAAAAATATGTACATAAATCAGCAATTAAATATCACTGAGTAATCCATTCATTAATTATTATTTTTTAAGTAGAGAAATTGAGATATTGACAAAATTGAGAAATGGTAAAATTCAGCAAACAAACACATCTTAAATATACTGAAGTATAAATCAGGGTTATTACTATATGCTACACTATGATATGACTCACGATTATATATTTAACGAAAATAAATCAGTGCTTGTTTGAAAACCTTGAAATATAATTTGGAATCCAAGTGAATCAAAATATAATAAAAATTAATTTACATATTTTTTTTCCTTTTCAATTTATCATAGGTAACTTTAAGAACAAGTGGACACAATGGAAAAGCAATTGAAAATTAAATTGCTCTTTCCTCCAAAGCCTGCAAATACATCTAGCAAATCAAGATCTACACTATGGCGAGAAAAAATCAAAAAAGAAAACACTAAAAATATGAAGAAATTAAGAATCAGCAATTGAATATCAGTAATACATTCATTAATTACTTCTTTTGAAGTAGAGAAATTGAGATATTGACAAATTGAGAAATGGTAAAATTCAGCAAACAAACACGTCTTAAATACACTGAAGTATAAATCAGGGTTATTACTACATGCTACACTATGATATGACTCACGATTATATATTTCACGAAATAAATAAGTGCTTGTTTGAAAACCTTGAAATATAATTTGGAATCCAAGTGAATCAAAATATAATAAAAATTAATTTACATATTTGTTTTTCCTTTTCAATTTATTATAGGTAACTTTAAGAACAAGTGGACACAATGGAAAAGCAATTGAAAATTAAATTGCCTTTCCTCCAAAGCCTGCAAATACATGTACATCTAGCAAGTCAAGATCTACACCATGGCGAGAAAAAATATAAAAGAAAACCCTTAAAAATATGAAGAATTAAGAAAGATGGACCGAAACAGGAAAAAAAGCTGAATACGCCAAAGAAATGTTGGATGATAGCAGAGCTGGAAGGTATAAACACATCAAAAGTACTTCAGCGAAACCTCAATGAAAGTGTTGCAAGTATCATCTGCAAAAAATATGGAAAGAAACACTCCTGGAATGGGGCGCCAGAAGAAGATCTGATGGTGTGAAAGCAGTAGCTCAAACAAGGAAGCTGCACAGTGTGCACTCTACACAAACTCCATTCACAGTGAGGAAGAAGACACTCTCCTGCTTGTGATTACTGCTTGCAAGATCAAACAGGGGAATGCAGTATCACAGCCTATACCGGCCCTTCGTGTGATGTGAACGTAAAGCCTGAAAAGAAGCAAACCAGGTAAAATCATATCATATTTGTGGTGTGATCAAGCAAAACCAGTTCTAATTCGGAAATACATACTTGATTTTATGATCGTACAGACAAATAAAGGAATGAATTTATTGTGTTTCTTACTGTTTTGAAATTAAATCTTTCAATTACTTGATTTTTGAAACCACTGGTCCAATCCAAATGGGTTCTTACAGCAAAATATAGATTTCTAAATGAATACTTCAATTTAGCATAAATTGACATGCCCGACTTTAGCCTCATTTCGCTCGACCACATCACATACAAAAAAGTTGATCAAAGCTTTTATTTGAAACTTTACATTGAGAATTTTGCTAGAATCAAATAAGAAATACTTGTTAAATAAACCAAATAAACTTGCAGTTCTATTAATATTTAATGTGCAGGAAGAAGCCAAAGGACAGCAAGAAGAATGCAACGTCAAATGGCAGTGGACCTAATCCAAAAAAGAAGAAAAAGATGGAGAATGCTGAAGACGGGTCAAACCAAGTCGGTACAGCAATGAAACAAACTGAAAGGTAATAAGTGAACTTCAAAGAAAGATTTATCCTATTCATCACAAATCTGTGTTTCAACCTAGGCCATATATCGCATTATTGATGTTTTTTCTCTATCTTGATCCTTATTGTTGTTATAGATTTCGTGACTTTCAGCAGAATGGAAGTGGAAGTACAACCACATCAGGTTCAAGGAGGAAGAAGAAAGGGAAAACAAGCCAGCCGAAGGCAATGGCATTAACCGTTGTTCTATTGCCTAATCCATATGTTTCAACAATTTGTAAGGTGCAGTCTGCCAGATCAGGTAATTTATTTGCAACATGTAACAGTTGCGGATCACCATTTATTTTGTCAGAATCTTCATCTTCTTGTTCTTCCTGTTTCTTTCTGACCTCTTTTTGTGTCCCAAATATCTCAACAATAACATGTCAATAATGTGACAAGTCATTCATAACGTCATTTGTCAAAATCGGCTTATGTCAATTATCTCATGACTGATGTTGAATTATGTAACCATATTTGGCATATGTCAACGTCTGTCCAGGTCAACTTGTGGACAAAGCCACATGCGCATGCACATGACGACGGACGCGTCAAAACTTAAAATGCTCCAGTCTACTAGGTATATTCTGCATACATTTTGGGGCATTTGGAACATTTTGGTGCATGATGTTTTTTTTTCTGCGCACCACTTACATGATCAAATTTTGCCGTTATTTAATGGTTTTGAATATTTGACTAAATTCTCCATCATATGGAACCTTTCTGAAACCATTGAAGTGAAGTAAGGTGTACATGCCGGAAAACATTTCAAAACATTTTAAAGAAGTTTAAAATCCATCAGAAATTTCCGGAAAGGTTTCTGACCCTTCTGTTTTTTAGGCTGTTCCAATAGACTATGACCAGATGGATTATCACCAAACTTTTAGGCCAGCCTCGGGCACAGGACCGAACTATGTTTCATTAATGTTTTCTTGATGTGCACTGCAGAGAGTTTGTGAGACTTCCGGTTATACATGAACATCTGGCCCTACGTGGTTATGGTGGGAAATTCTTCCGGCTTCTGGTTTCCCAAATTCTACACTGTATGTGCACGGCTCCCCCCCCCCCCCCGGTAGGGAAATGCTAAATACTTTTCAAACATCTATTCTTTAACAGACGTGTGATTTTAAACTGTCAGATCTTAATTGCCAATACTATCATAAGAATGAAAAAAAGCCAGGAAAACCTTTTTATTTCTTTGCAATTAGGTGAAGTATGAGTGTTTTTTCCCTTCTCTTACTTTAGCTTTATTACTTCTATATCATAATTCCTACAAATTCTTTTGCAGGAGGTATTCCCACAAGAAAAATATTCGTTAAATATAAATTTGACTCCTCCTCAATTTATGGATAAATTGAGGGAAGAGTTTCCTCAATAACGTGGGAGGACTTTTGACCTGTGCAAGGCAGACAGGAGGGGGCAACAGGAGGGGGCAACTGAAGAAGCTTCCTGTGGAGGTGAATAGCCCTGCCTCACTAACGGGCTATCCCTACCACAAGCGTACCACCTTATACCTTCGTCCATGTGTGGTAATTAACCAACATTATTTTTCACACATAGTGGTGTAATTGATTTTTTTTACATTCGGTGTAGTGTGATCTCATGTCTAAAAAAGTTCATGTTCAAGGACACATGATTTGAGCTGTTGTGTGCTGAGGCAGTTGTGACTTGACTTCTTAAGTTACAAATCAGGTAAGAAAACTTAATGTTCCTTGTTGTATATTTGGTATATGAGGAGACTGAGAAAAATGTAGTACAGTATGATAAAGTAGCCTTATGAAGCACTAATATTTAAAATACAGGTATCCAAGACAAAAATCACCTTGCCTACATACGGTGATTGGTACACATTTATGACGGACTGGGTGTAATGTAGTTTACTTGTGTTCATGTAAAAAAAAAATATGTAGGGCCTACACAAGGATCTTGAGAATATAATTGTCCCTCACATTTTGCCCGTCTTTGTTTTATATTGTATGTAGAGGGTACCTACATTAATTTATGCTAGATGACAATAGGTTTCTGTGCAACGGACTAGACCATGTCATGACAACAATAGCTTTCCCTGGACGGTACAGGTTTTTATTGCCTGTCCTCCAACATTCACTACCCCCACACCCCCCCCCCCCCCGACCATCCAGACAATCACAGACTACGCATGCAACTATCTACCTTCGCAACAAAGTCTTAAGCAACAAGGACTAATAAACTAAGTGCGCACTTCCAATTCCTCCTCGTGTGGTTCCTGATAAGGGACGTTGAGGAGTAAAGTCAAGAAGAATTAAGAAGAACATAAATTATTGTGGGAACCTTCTTTACATTGTGTTTTAAATGGCTTAGGATTTGACTTTAAAAAAAAAAGAGTGATTTTTTCGATAGAAATATCACAATTTTTTTACTGTATGTTCATGCACCACTTGTGAGAAACTTAATAATTCATCATTGAAAAGTCAGCAATTTTAACTCATTTTGGATGATGAAAATGTAAAGGGTTGTCTTTTACTGGGGGAAACAAATTTATTACTGACATGATACATTAAGCCTACATGTTGACCGACTGTAGACAATGAATAATACAAATATTAACAAATATATACATAAATCAGTGAATATCAGTAATCCACTCATTAATTTTTTTTTAAGTAGAGAAATTGAGATATTGACAAAATTGAGAAATGGTAAAATTCAGCAAACAAACACATCTTAGATATACTGAAGTATAAATCAGGGTTATTACTATACGCTACACTATGATATGACTCACGATCATATATTTAACGAAATAAATAAGTGCTTGTTTGAAAACCTTGAAATATAATTTGGAATCCAAGTGAATCAAAATATAATAAAAATTAATTTACATATTTTTTCCTTTTCAATTTATCATAGGTAACTTTAAGAACAAGTGGACACAATGGAAAAGCAATTGAAAATTAAATTGCCCTTTCCTGCAAAGCCTGCAAATACATCTAGCAAATCAAGATCTATACTATGGCGAGAAAAAATCAAAAAAGAAAACACTAAAAATATGAAGAAATTAAGAATCAGCAATTGAATATCAGTAATACATTCATTAATTACTACTTTTTAAGTAGAGAAATTGAGATATTGACAAATTGAGAAATGGTAAAATTCAGCAAACAAACACGTCTTAAATACACTGAAGTATAAATCAGGGTTATTACTTTATGCTACACTATGATATGACTCATGATTATATATTTAACGAAATAAATCAGTGCTTGTTTGAAAACCTTGAAATATGATTTGGAATCCAAGTGAATCAAAATATAATAAAAATTAATTTACATATTTTTTTTCCTTTTTAATTTATTGTAGGTAACAAGTGGACACAATGGAAAAGCAATTGAAAATTAAATTGCCCTTTCCTCCAAAGCCTGCAAATACATCTAGCAAACCAAGATCTAAACTATGGCGAGAAAAACTTAACAAAGAAAACCCTAAAAAATATGAAGAAATTACCCTTACCCAAAATAAATACCATGATAGCAGTTCTTTAGCATTTAACTGCTAAGAAAACTGCTAAGGAAGCTGTTCTTAGCAGTAACTGCTAAAATAGCATCCTGCACTCATAGTCATAGCAGTTCTTCTTAGCAATAACGCTAAAGTAGCATAGACTAAGCAGTTCTTCTTAGCAGTTTAATTTGCATTAACAGTTTTTACTTAGCATCTATCTTTCTTAGCAGTTGTTTCCTAGTTTTTATCAGTTTAAGCAGTTTGTATTGACATATCTTCAGTTTTCTTAGCATTTATCTGTTTTAGCATGCAGTTATATCTTGGCAGTTTATTTATTTGCATATTAAAATTATCTTAGCAGTTTTCAAAAATTTTGTAAGAGTCTCAGCAGTTTCTTTTTTTTTCCAACTGCTGTGTGTCGATCGTCATAGAACTGCAATAAAATTCAATAAGCAGAAATAAAAACTTGTCTAGCGCCCCCACGTGACAGTTAGAAAGTAACCATGCTTTCATATCTACATGAGATAGTAACTTCTGGAAATCGTCCTGGAACTGGTGGTTGAGATTTGCTTTTCCAATTATTTTGGCACAAGTGGTAAGTATAGAAAACGGGTTTTTTACGGAATAGCGGATTGACGTCATCATACAAGAAACCCGCAGCGCTCGACAATGGCACAGGTCCGACGGTCGGAGACCTGTAAAAATCACTGTCGGGCCAGTATAATTTCAGAAATGGCAAATTTTACTGGTCCGACCGGGCCAGTAAAAAAAAATCTGTCCCATATAATCGGAGAAAACGGGCGTCATACGGAGCTATTGTTTAGCTCCGTATTACGCCAAAAATAATTGTAAGGAGTTTATTTTTGACCCGCAGAAATGAATTGCGCTAATATTTAGTTCGGTAATACACCGAAAATAAAAGTCGGCAATTTGATTTTGACCCGCGGATATTAATTGCGGTAATATTTAGTTCCGTATTAGGCCAAAAATAATAGTTAGGAGTTTATGTTTGACCCGCGGAAATGAATTTGGCTAATATTTAGTTCCGTATAATGCCAGAAATGAAAGTCGGCAATTTGATTTTGACCCGCGGATATTAATTTCGCTAATATCTAGTTCCGTATTACGCCAAAAATAATTGTTATGAGTTTATTTTTGACCCGCGGAAATGAATTGGGGTAATATTTAGTTCCATATTATGCCAGAAATGAAAGTCGGCAGTTTGATTTTGACCCGCGGATATTGA